>JAMKCH010012140.1:0-130526 GCA_023653785.1 Ophioderma brevispina | reverse complement strand
TGATACATTACATGTTAACAAACAAGCAACCCTAAAATACAAAATGGCATGAGATATTTATAATTGTGCTTAATATGGTAAATACATTCTTTACCTATTAAAGCAATCAGCACAAGTCTAGGTGAATCAACACCGTAGAAAATGCAGAAACTAAATGTTGATGTCTTTAAAGACTTCTAACATGATCAGCGATCCAACGTGCAACTGCCATGCCCAGCCGTTATACCTATCCAGTCACTGGCATGCGTGGATAAAGTTGAACCGCCTGTAGTGGTGTCGGATGCCAATTTGTTCAGATGGGGTTTGGCCGAAAGTCCAGCCTGTAAATATGGTGCAGAAGAGCAGACAGCTGATCACATCATCACAGCCTTCCCCCTTCACAGGCCACCAAATGGCATCTCAGGTCTGATGGAAGTTGAGAGGCACCACCAAGGAATGGTTTGTCTGATTCTTTTCAGTCATGTCAGTCAGATCACAGGCAAGAGAAATGCCTCGGCACCCCCCCCCCCCCATTAGCAAAGGTCTGGTTACGCCACTATTCTGATGTTATATCTCTCAGCCGCTTTTGATGCCGGGGATCATTTTGGAACGACATGATGCATACGTGATTTTGGTCTGACAGGTAATGCTCCAAATTGGGTTCAAACACACCTTGAGGGTAGAACTTGCAAACATAAACGGAGATTTGTCTGGTGATGAAGACCTTCTCTATGGAGTCCCCCAGGGCTCTGTTGTTGGACCCGGCAGGATTTTACATATTGTACTCGTAGAGTTGGCCAGATTATCAATCACCATAATCTCAAGTACCACATCTATTTTGATAATGTTCAGATCTACACAATATTTGATCCGAACTGTCATGGGGATGCTGTTTGTGATTTATTTCAATTATCCCAATGTGTGATTGATCATCGGTCTTGGATGCTTAAAAATAGATTGAAACTATATAAATGAAGCCAAAACTGAGTTTTTGTCGCTTCTAATTCAAATGAAAGAATGGGCACTTATTTCCACCCGACGGCCAGTAGACCTATAAGTTAATGGTGCTGGGGGATAAGGAACCGATCTCTACCATTTTTTTCTTGATCACTTCAGCTCCCCGACTAAAATTTCCCTATAACACTTGTAGACCAAACTAGGGTAGTGGCACATGGCTCCCCTCCCGTTTGCAGCTCCCACGCTCGTGGTTTCTAAAATTTATTTTACCCATTTTGATCACAAGTACTGTTGGCACATTAACAATAATTCTTGATTACCGTGGACTAAACTTGAAACAAAACTAGTTGGATTGAGGGGACTAAACATTTGTTATTTTTGGAAGTCTGGAGTTCATTCGTATGCTTCTGACGCCGTTCTCCTTTTGTTTTTTGTTTTCTTCCCCTTCTTTTCTCTCTTTCCTCTTCTCTTCTTTCTCCCTTCTTCTCTTTCTCTCTTTTCCTCTCTTTTGCTTTTTTTCTTCTTGAGGAACACTGCCCCCACCCTCCATGGCGACGGGCCTGCTGTTAATCAACTTCTTTCCAATGCTTTGTTCTTTCCGACCAGAATGTAGTCCAGCTGGACAAGTTCTCCATTTGGGCGACGGTGTGTCCACAGAAAAAAAACCCTCTCTAAAACCTGCTTGTTCTCTGGGTTGATGCTGGTGGTCCAAGGTATCTTTCAGTCGTCTTTAGATTATCTTTGTGAAAAAGCTGTATACATGCATCAGCCACCCTGCAATACTAGCGGCCTATGTAAAAGACACAATGATAAAATTAGCGTAGGCCAGATGCATAATTCATAACGAATCGTGCTATGATCTTATACGCGTGGTAAAATCCGGAGGGGGTTCTCACTTTTGGTTTGGGTATGGATGTGCGGCCGGTACCCCGAAAATATACCAAAATATGTCAGATTTACTACCCATCCTTATACCTGCTTTGGTGGAGGTTTGGGGCGAATTAAGTCACACGGTAGTGTGTCCACCAAGTTAAAAAAAATAAGGGGAAAAAAGAAAGAAAAATCGTAAAAATATATATCTAAAAAGTATTACTTAGGACGGAAAATAAAATGAGACAACAATTATTAAAATAATCCGGCAATTTTCAGCAATTTGAACCGAAAAAGTAAAACACAGGGAAAACTTCTGCCGTCTATTGTATGAGAAGCTGCTTTATTTTTTTTCAAACCAGAGACACACTAGTTTAAAATTTATCAAGGAAAACGAGCATTAAAATGCTCCTAGACAAAAACGTAAGCGGACGTACAAGCACACAAATCTACAATGTAATTCATTGCATTGCCAGAGCTCCTATACATGAAAACTATCGATTCATAAATACAACATCTAAATTTCTTTGAAACTTTTCTCGGGGGGTTTCAAGGGAATACAATTCGCCCGAATATTCTGAGCATCCTTTGATGGCCCACTGGTCTAAGTCAAGGGAATTATTGATTTTTATTTTGGGTGTTCAGTCTGTTCGTGTCCGGTCGAGCCTACCATATTCGACTTATTAATTAAAGCAATAACAGCACAATTTTGAAGAGCGCCCCAATTTTAAAAAAAAATTGAGATTTTTGCACAGTTGTGTTGGTAATTGTCTAGTAAACTATACCTGCGAATGATAATACTCAAAATTGCGTATTTTTCATAAATGAAGTGATTTTGTAATTAGAATCCGGATCCCCCATGTAATTTAACGGCGGGATTGAAAACGCCAAATTTCTGTCTTTCCATTGTGAAAATAGTGCCACCTCACGAAAATGACCTCTATCTTGACTGCTGAACCAACGGAACAACTAATGGATGAGCGTAGACACGTACTATGGCTTTGTTTCCCGGCTATTTCATATTGGAATGCCGTTTCCAGCAGCCGTTGAATTATTATCGGAGATCTCCGATATTAATTATTCTAAATACAAAATTCCTTCTTTTGCGATACATAAACATGTTTACTACTAGCCCATTACCAATGCATCTGTGCAAAAATCTCAAAATTTGTGGAGAGTTGGGGGCGCTCTTCAGAAAAATGTGCTGTTATTGCTTTAATGTTATTATATAAGTCTCAGTTGGTGCTATCATTTTTTTTTTATTTGAGGGGCCAATTTCATGATATAAAGTCGAAATTCAAATAGGCCTACTGAAAGTATACTGATTTTTATTGAGATTTTCATTTAATACCATCGTAAATAACCTCGTAGTCAGTGGCATCGTTCATATAATTCACACCTTCCTTGCACAAATGTGTTCTCTAACAAAAAGGTGTCCTCTGGCTAGATCGGGTTGCGGAAAGATTTTAAAGGTATTTCATATAAAATTGAATTCGAATTTTTATGCCAATATAAGTGGCTTTTGCCGATAAAATGTTTCACTTTTCAATCGCCGCCCGCTAAGGGCCGCTATCCGGGGCCGCTATCCATGTATGCCTAACAGGTCAGTGGATCTACTGCCTCGGTACGCGAATACCCTCTCTCATTGATGAGCTCCCAACTCAGTGTAAAAGGAGATATGGTCCGCCCGGAGTCATAGTCCGGGCTCCATAGACGACAACGGAATAAAGCGTGAAACTAATTGCGTTAACCCTCGTCTACCGAAGGGTAGACGGCTAAAACCCCCTTTTTTGGTGCCAAATTATTTAATGTAATTGTCAATTGACATGTTCCGCTCCTTTTAATCCAAAAACAAACATCCACCGGGGTATAGGTAAGATACAGGGTGATCCCAAAGTGATGGATGGGGGGTGGTAACCCCCTTCGGAAGAGAAGTACTAACATGCCTAACACAACGCAGGAACATCACAGACACCGGATTTTGGTACGAATAGATAGCTATGGTCCTCCTCTTTCCATTGATACCAAATAGTACCAACATGCGTAGCATTACGTCACAATGACGTCATAAGTTTGCATTCAGCAAAACTGGCCCATTTCCCATGACACACACATTGAAAAATTCCATTTTTCGCCAAAAGGTTGAAAATAATTTTTAATGCTGTTTTTGACTCTACTCTTGATGGGAAATGACTAGTGTTTTTATATAATGACAGCATTTTAGAGTTTAATACGGTGTTGAGTCGCTAAAATGGCGAAATATCAATTTTCCCCCTATATTCATATTTTTGTACTTCCTCAACATATGACGGCATACTAGTGAGTCATAATGGGGATGTTAGTACTTTATTTTTGGTACCAATGGAAGAAGAACTCTAAGCTACCCTGTGGTACGCAAATTACAGAATCGTGTGTTCAGTACAAAAATCACAGGAGGGGTGGTAACGCACCCCCCCCCCTTCGGGAGTTTTTGTTACAAAAATTGGCTCAGGTAAACGAGGGTTAAGTCAACAAGAATTTCCATATCGTAGCTATCACTTGTCCCTAAAAATCGAAAGTTACTGATTTTTGTCCGCTGGTTTAAAGGCTTTCCTCCAAATATCGTCATCGTAAAGGAATTTAAGCTGAGAATGTTTCTTTGGGTAGAAAAATTGTGGAATTTCTCATTTCCTATGAAGCAAACTAAAATTCAGGCTTATGTTTTATATTGAATATACGCAAAATCCATACACTTTTTTTCTCTCTTTTAAGGCATTTCTGTACCAAAATACAAAGTAATAAATCTATTGAGTGTCTAATCGCCTATATGAAATTACTATTATACACAATATTGGGTGCCTCAAATCTCTCGTTGCACATTTGCCCGAGCAGTGCCCTATTAGTTACCGTTGCAGGCGTAACTATGTAGGCCCTAAACCTTTCTAATCAATCCCCATGTGAAAGGGAGAATCATTTCTTAGGTGTAGAACATTGTGATTTTAAGTATTTCACCTCTAGGCCTAACTAAATTCAGCCTTTTCACAAATATCTGGACAGTGCACTGATCTCTACACACTGGATAGGCTGTCGCCGCCCGAACGGTGAGGAAACCGGAAATTGCACGTCGGCCCTTTTGCTCTACCCAAGAACCCGATTGTACACGTACAAAGGAATAGGGAGGAAAATACGAAAAGGGAAAGAATAGCGATTAATTGCGAGACTGTCAGTTTTAGCAATTATTGGTTTGATTTTCGAGTATTGGCGGGTATGTTCGAACAAAATATGATTCAAAATGTTTTAAAAAGTCTTTAAAAATTGCCATATTCAGGTTTTCAGCTGAGAGGACCACACTAATTCATGACAGATAAGTGCTTTTGACTCTCTAGAATTTCGCAGAACATATTACCAGACACTAGTTATTAATAATGCTTCAAGATTTTTTTTCGCTTTACTACCCCCGTTCTAGCCGACAATTGACTTTGGTATGCCTCAAAAAGGTGGTGGGGTGGGGGAAGTAGCACATAGCCTATAGTTACAGGCGGGGAATATCCACAGCCAATTTTACCTACTCTTTCATTGATAACAAAAATGAGTACCCAAAATGCCCCGCATTTAGCTTACTTCAAAGGTTGACGTAATATAGCAAAATGGGGGAAAATTAAGGTTTACAAAACATCTGAATGTTGGTACTTATTTGGAATTACAATGGAAAAGAGGAGAAAACGCAAAGCTAATTTTGGTACCCAATGATAGGAATCGGAATTTGTGTGTAATAAAAAAGGAACAATCACAGGGGGTGGTACCCCCCCCCTAGAGTAGAGGAATTGTGTGTTGTCTTAGTGTGACAAAAAATGGGCTGGGTAGACCAGAGTAAGCATTCCTTTTCTTTTTGACATGACCTCTGTATTCTTTTTAAAGGCATGCACGTTCTATTTTAAAAAATATTACTTTCTTTTTTTAAATTTTGGTCGGGGAACCAATGCTCGTTCCAAAAAGGCGGACTCTAGCTTGCAATTGCGGGGACAACCTCTAGGGTATAAAATTCATAATAATGAGTTCTAGGGGGTGGGGTCTCAAATTCAGGTTTGTGTGATGTGTTTCTGGTTCTTCTTCAAATGATATTTTAAAAAATAGGAAAATGTAACCTCACATATCAGCAACAAAATAACCAAGACCCCCACCGAGTGGGTAATTGTTCTTGCAGAGTATAGCAAAAGTGTAGTTTTTTTTTGTATATTGGCTATAAAAGGTATTTAGTCACGTATGAGAAAGGTCCCGCAAAGGGTATGATTTTACTGCAATTGGTCCCCGTATTTTAAAAACCCTGAAACCCTGACAGTATAATTTTACCAACAAAATGGCTTCGTTATGACTCCAGTAGGGGGTAGGGTTTATTTCAACGGGGGGAAAATTGCGTCTTTTTAGCCTTTAAGGGGTTGTATTTCGATGCAGGAACCCTTGGAATGAGCATGGGTACCCAACCAAACCCCAATTCCCCCCCCCCTCTAGGAATTAAAATCTCGCTTGAAGAAAAGATAATGGGGTTCTATTCAGTATACTGCCACAAAATCATTGTTTTTAAATCAACTTGGAAATTTAAAATAGGAAGGAACTGAAATGTTGCGTCAGTGAACTTGGGATTTACAAGCTAGTCCAGTGACACTGTTTTTGTTGATAAATGTAAAAATCAAAGCATCCTTAGGCCTAATTGTGAGCCATTTCTCATGTATCCACGAAAAGACATGAATAAATAATAATTCGGTGAACTAGAAGCTATTCGCGCTCATGCCTAATAGTATTCCCATGGAGTTCTTATAGTATTTTTTAGAGGCACATCAATATACTATATAGTCTAGTACAGTGGCAAACAATTACAAGTGCATACTACAGTATTATGTACAGTGTATAGGCTACGACGTGTACCCACACCAGTATCATCACGAATCGGTCGCCCAAAATTTGCGTAGATACATTAGTTTACTTCTACGCCACAGTTAAATTCAGGCAAAACGGGCAACATACTCCATACAAATTGCAAAAGATTGATATTATTTATGATATTTGGCCAGGAAAGTACTTAATAAAGGATACATGAATATACTCCTCCCATAGAAACCCGTGCAACCGATGTGAATGTTTTGGGGTTTTAGAGCAAATAGGGAGCTGTGCAACTCCGGTATCTTCACATGCCTCGCTATTCAATTCGCGCGGGGGAGTTGCCTATCCGTGTGTATATTTGTATCACATGAAGGTTGTTTGAAGGTTGACGTCATTATGCGTCTTTGCAATTCCCACTAGCGTCTCGATCGTGCCGCACTTGATTCGAGTGCGTACCATGCTATGATTCCAAGCATCGCGCGCGCGATTCATGGCTGCGCAACTAAAAAGTCTCAGTAGTGAACGTCCCTTCAAACCTTAAAGGTGGATGGCCCGATTTAAAGATGTGACGTTTTCATCTTGATAGATTGGCCTTCATCCCAAAACCCCATCTGTAAAGTTCGCGCGATATTCAATCCGTTTTCATGTGAGAGCTAAAAACGGTTATTTTGGTAAGCCCCATAGGAGTAATGTGTAAAAATTAATATTGCGCGCCCAAAATGGGGTACATTTTCGCTCAAACTTCCAAACCAAACATCCTGGGCCCTAGATTTCACAGGGTAAATGAGAAAAATAGTAGCTTCTTCTGTTACCACAAAGTTGACCACTTCCGGTAAATCTGGGGCTTTCTGGGGACGAGGGCTATTAGCGATCGGGCCATGGACCTTTAAGATGAGACAAACCAAGGGGGGTGAAAGTGAAACGCATTCAAAAACAGTCGTCCTTGCTGGGCGCTGAAATTTTGAATATTGCACGGAATAATATCAGTTGTGGGGCTTGTTACACAGTAATGCAATTCGATACAACAAATCCGCCAAAATATCAGGTTGTTGGATTTGGGTGCTATTGGGTGGTTACATTTGGTCCTACCCAATGGCAACCCAATGAATGGAAATGATCACATCAGTGTTTGATTTAAATAAAACGCCTCAATGCATCATCTTTCACCAAGCGCGCATGACATTATGAGAAAAAAGAGTATCTGAGCACCAATGATCCAGGTACATATTTTTACACCTGGCACTCTAACAATACATTAATGGCCTATCACTACGATTAGTGATATGCAAAGCGGCACCACAGTATGTGGAAGAAGCGGAGGCCACCAGGGCTTCTATTGTTGGTACTCTAGGTTTATGTGGTAGGCAAAAAATGCGAGACGATGAATTTCTTAAAGATTAGATATCGCTAGTTGTCTCACAAAGAGCTTTATATAGATATGAGAGGCAGACGTTACGTAATCTTTTAGAAATTCACCGTCTCGCATGTTTGCCGACAACAAAGAAAACCTAGAGTACCTGTATCATCTAAAAGAGTGAAATTCACTCTTTTGCATTTAGAGAGTAGAAAGGGACAAAAAGTACAAAACTCGCCCCAAGTACAACTCGCCCAGTAAACACAACTGGCCCCTACAAATGGCCCCATGTTACAACTCGCACTACCCAGTACAAACCGCCCCATGTAGTACAACTCGCCCCCCACTGAGTACTAACTGGTCCCAAGATATAAAAACTCCCCGGATACAATTTCAAAAATACAAAACACATCGGTCAAATAGGAAAAATATCATAATATCATAGTAAATTCCATATAGGCCTATAGGCCTGAAGGGCCTGGCTTCTAAAAAGTTTTACCAAGTGGACGAGTTCGTAGAAACCTGGGTCCAGTTTGTATACTGGGGCGGTGTCTGATTGGGACAGTTGGCATTTGTGGGGCGAGTTGGTACTACCTGGGGCAGTTTTGTCTTGTGGGGCGCGAGGTTTGTACCGGGGCGAGTTTGTACTTGGGGGCGAGTTTGTACTTGGGGCAGTTGACTGGTTTCCCTACAGAGTGACACGAAAACGCGCGGGGTGGTAGAATGGTAGAAAGGTCGGTTCCTGGGACACAATTACACATTTCAAATCGGAAGGGAAGAGGGACAATATTGAATAATTTTGACGTGCAGTTGGTGTTGTAATAATTTCAAATTCTCCAGAATCACTGATCTCTACATAGAGATCAGTGTCCAGACTGCTGTAAGGTTGAAAAGGAAACGTCATACCAACACAGTTGCGCATGCTCTTAGCAGTTCGTTGGCTTCCAAGATTCATGAGAGTTTCTCTAATCGTTCACTCCCTTTCGGCACGAGCGATGCTGGTTCGTACGTCATGCCACATTTACAAGGTTTATTCTGGGAAATTGAAGTTGTAGAGAGGTCAGTGATCCGATACTTTCGAAATGTCAAATGATATTTATTTCCCAACAAATACACTAACATAAGCCTACAAACAATTAAAATAGAATGAGTTATTTAATCATTTCAATTACACTAAAAGAGGTAAATAAAAAAATAAAAATAAAGCTTTTACTGTAATTCCACTTGGCTATATTAATGAGCCAATGTAATTCACACACACACAGCACGCTCTCTTTAAGTGCAATATTGCCAGTATGGCGTAATTCGCATGTGAAAAGATACGGAGAATTTCTATTTGAAACGAATTTTAACACACTTAAGTAACCTCTTTTTATGTGGGAGGTTTTCAAAATCGTCATCTAAAAATGCTTCGATCCAGGGAGCAATCGGGACGCTGGATAAACTGGTTAGAGTCGCGAAACGCAGGGAAACAGCGGACGTGAAAGTGAGTGAGTTATAAACAAACATCATGTCAGTGTCACATCAATCGTCATGTCAGTTCATGCATGTCTGCTATCTTTACATCATGTCCATGGGCCATGATGATTCATGATTTGAAAATTTGAATGATCATAAAGATGATCATTATGGCATCCTATTTTGATATAATAACAAATACCAATACAATCCTCACACAGCAGGATTATGGCTGAGTGTTGGAGGTTGAATCCGAGTACACAGATCGAATCTGTGTCAGTGGGATATAACCCACTGACACTGACGATAGGTAATTGCATTGCGTTTAAAGCATGTTACCTACAAAATTACATAACACGTGATTTATTCTGGTTGGTGGCTATTTCCCTTTTTCAAAGTAGTGTTCATTATTACCAAATCAAGTAGACACAATTGTTAACTTCCAAAACATCACGAAGATTAAAAAATTGAAAAAGCCGAATGAAAAAGAACAGAAAACTGGTTCGTTTTCACTACACAGAGTCTGAATGTTTGTTGTAAATACGCTTTCACACAAATGACCCGAGCGCCCGAGGTCATGTACCATTCTATGCTATTGGGAATATTAAGCACTTACACTTCATCAAATGGTGAAATATAGAGTGTTACCATCAGAAAAGGCCAGTGAATGACAATTTGAAAAATGGTTAATAAGCCATTACATATTTTTTATTTTTCAATTTAAAAAATGATTGTTAATAATAGATAAGTAAGAATTTTTTTATTCTGCGTTAGAGTTAGAGTTTGATGAAAGCAGTCAGTCATTTCGTTAGAGCCATTGATTTAACGATGTTCACTGGTCTGCTGGAGTATCCCGATATGCCTGGGAAATATCCTCGCCGGAAACTTTGTAATGGCGAAAGTTGCTGTCCGTTGTCCCACAACTTTCCTTGGTTGGTAACGGAAATGAATGAATTTCGGCATATGTGCAACATGGAAAAACTGTGATTAGGCTCCCCCTTGTGTAAAAATGAGTTTGACATGACCTTATACGTCACTTGATATTATTATACACGTGAAAAGGGGGCTGTGTGAAGTTTAGTTTGACAACATCGCCGAGTGGACGAAATATGTTTGGAAAAATCATCTAAAATTTGCCGTTATGAAGCTGTAGATTACATACATTGGTAGGGTAATAGTTTCATGAAAATGTTAACCAGGCCAATTTGGGGCATAAAACAAATGAATAATGAATTTTTGAAAAGGGTTTAGAGCCCTGATAAAATTTGTGGTAAATAAGGCAAAGTAAACACGCTTTAAAACGCAATGCAATTAACCTATCGTCCTGTGGTAGAGGAGTCAAACAGCTATCCACAGATTCGATCTGTGTATGGAATCCGGCACCTATACGGCAACCTTAACTCTTTATTTCAAAGTGCCTTTTACCAAGGATAAGCAGTTTACTATAACTGGCGATGCGCGTAAATGTGATCGTGCGATCTACTGCTACGGCCCGCCCTTCTGGATGGCGGCGCGCGTACTCTTGTTAAAAGGTATTTTGATAAATAGTATAGTCCTGCTGCACGACCTGAAGATTCATGTCTTTCAACAATATGTCATGCACACTGATTAGTATCTCAGGTCCTGCAACGGAAGAATCAGTTTGACTTCAGATGATAAGAGAGCATTTCAAATACCTTAGGCTATATGGTCTAATAAGGTTGCTATACTTAACGGCTTTTTTTCCTGGTCTCACTTCTGCTAAGCGTATCTTCAAATTTACATCACTGCCTATAATGTTGTCTTAGAAAAATCTGTCAAAGGTGATATTTCAAATTTGAGGGTACTCCAAATTATATTCGGAGCCTAAGTCCACAGCATCAACTCTACGGTGGTTTTTTTGAAAAACTGTTAAAGTTGATGCGGTTTTGGGTAAAACCAGGGGTCAACCGGGGTCAAGGTTAAGGTTATATATATACTTCCAGTCGTAGGGAGCGAGTTTTCGTGTGAGTGCGTAACAATTGATCATACACAGACAGAATCTGTGGTTGAGTAATATAATCCTCAAACCACAGGACGATAGCTAATTGGATGCGGGTTTGGACCACCCCGTGAATCACACAAAACTACATACCTGATTTTACCTGGTTGATGGAACTGTTTCCCTTCTTCAAAGTAGCATCATTATGCAAAATCACGTATACACAATTGTTAACTTTCAAAAAGTCACGAAGATTTCAAAATGGAAGGTCGAATTTAACAAAATAGAAAGTAAACTGGATCGTTTTACTCAAGACAACTCCGATTTGTTGATAAATACGCTTTCAAACAAATGACCCGAGGTCATTTTAACATTCCATGCTATTGGAAATCATTACGCTTGCTAAACTTCAACAAATTGGTGAAATATGGAAGTGTTATCATCATAAAAAGCACGTGAAATTTGTAAATGGTTAATACGCCAGTTCATTTTTATTAATTTTCAATTACAAAATGATTATTAATAAAAGAAAGAAAAGAATTATGTTTTTTATTCGGCGTGAGCGTTGATGTTGAAGCAGTCATTGGTTAATTAAACCAGCTATTGATTTACCGAACGGCTCAATGGTTGTGCGCGTATCTAGTTCTGCTGAGCATAACCTTTTTTGTCTTTCTTCATCTTTTAACCATTTGGGAAACATATCATGTATCAGCTAACGTAAAGGTTTGCGCTGTACATGGACATGGTATCAACAATAAGCAAAGCCAAAAATTTAAAGTCATTCTGACATCGTCAAGATTTTTCAAAACTACCTCAAACAGGATCTTCCAATACTACAGAACAAGAATCCACACGTTGTTTGTTGACCAACAAAACGAACGTGTGCCGACTTTGACCCGCCAACTCCGGAACTGGCAAACCAATCACTCATGACAATTTTAGGGAGTAAATATTCTACGTTGAAAAATCATCCAATTAGTAACTTTTTTTTTAATTTTGGGTAATTTATGTAATGTGGATTTTTTGTTCTGTGGTGATTGTAAGATGCTACAGGTCCTGTTGGAGGAATGTTTCTTGAAAAATCTTGACGATTTCATTGTCAGATGACTTAAATGTGCATTTCGTTAGTGGATACCAAAGTCCATGTACACCGGCATAACCTTTACGTTAGCTGATATACGATACTGTCCAATGTAAAATGATGAATGAAAGACAAAAACGTTATGCTCAGCAGAACTTAGCGAGATATCCCGATACACCTTGGAAATATAATGGTCAAACATGTTTGTAACGTCCGAAGTGCTATCCGTATGATGGTAACTGAACTGGGGGAAATTCGGGATAGGGTGCACAATCACAGAAACTGGATTATTCCCCTTGTGTAAAAGGAGTTGACATTGACCTTTTACGTCACGTTATATTATTTAAAGTGAATTGATATCAAAACAGCAGGTGCACGAACGATGTTGGTAAAATGCGTGAAAATTTGGCGTTCGTTTTATGGATGATTTGAGTCCGTTGGTAGCTGTAATTAGTTTCTTGAACATGTGTTAACCGCATTTGCATAGAACGAAGTGAAGAACTAAATTGAAAGGGTTTTAGAGCACGATAAATTTTGTAAATAAGAAAAGTAAACACGGTCACAGCGAAATCCAATTAGCTATCCGTCTGTGGTGAGGATATATTACTCAACCACAGATTCGATCTGTTGCTACACTTATCTTGGGTCCATATCCGAGTTTTGCGCAGACAATCGTCACTGGACTAGAAATAATCGTGGGCTTGCTTTTTTTTGCAACAGCGTTGTGTGACCCTTGAACTTTGCTCTCGTATAGCGGAAGTGCTAATTTGTAACATCAAAAAATCTTGGGCATTAGTTGAGGCAACTTACGTTCAAAGAACAATGTTATTGTTATGTGTGCTTATGTGCTGTGATGTAAGGATAATACTGTTGGGGGGAATTACTATACATCAACCACATGCTTGATTTGTGTCAGAAGTGTTTTAAGTAAGTTTTAAGCAGCGGCTTTTAAGTGACTTCACATGATTGCACCATTGAGCCTTATGTATAAACTCAAACGAATAGCCTGTGATGGAACTTGGACGCCAGTATTTTTTCACTGAAAAAAGAAATTACTTCCTTTAAAATGAGGGGTCAATCCAAAATATGTACCCAAGTATCCCAAGTAAATGCGCCTTGCATGATGGAATGTTTGCCAAAGGTAGGCCCACCGCCGAAAATGTGGATTGACGTCAGGAAGGGCATCAGGTCAATTATCTTTGCTCCAAATAAATCCTCACACAACAGCAGTATTGCCGCGTGTGAGGTGTATCCGGCCACCTCGTTTACGGGGGACAAAACTGGATTTAAAACTTTGGTTTAACTAACTAACTAACAACTAAGTATAGCCGAGTTACACAGACAAAATTCAGGCCAAAAGATCCAAAATCCTGTGTGTGCAGTTGTGACAGCACGCACATGTACGAAGTACACTTTTGTATGTGACCTCATTGACCCCTCGATTCTTTCCTCGGGAAGGTTGTAATTCTCCACAAAATGTCTTTGTGCTTTACGTTGCTTGGCCCCTTAGGAACGATCATGAAAAAAAAAATAAAATTTCTCAACAAAATCCAAAATGATGTTGAGGAAGAAGAAATATAATTTGTAGTAGTAGGAGAGGTGGCTCCTACTAACTAGGAGACTAGAAATAAACAAAGTTATAGTGAAAAATTTGTCCTTAAATGACTTCTTTTTCAGAAGGATGAGATCCAACTCCAAAACTGGTGACCACCAGCTGGGCAATGCACTGAACTATTGGGCTCACTGTAAAATAGGGTGAACCGATCCACCAACTGCTTATGAATCGGCCGATCTCCGATCGTGTTTAAGTTTGATCGGCCGATTCCGATTCAGATACCAATTCTCTGGCGATGTCAGTGACCCGTTGTGATTTGCACAGTGGTTATTATGTACACTGTAACATTTGTCATTTGCTCTTGAACTGTTATTACTTATGCATAATGATCAAATTACCCATTGGACTGATATTGTAGTACAAAAAAGTACAATTACTTGAAAATGCTAAACAGGGTTACAACAGAAAACATGGAAAAAAATAATTTCCAGGGTTGTCTGAGCTCCATGATACTCCCTCCATCACATTGTCTCTGCAGTCGATCGGGCGGCCAATTTGATGTTGACTTACGGTCGTAGTTCGTGCAATGTAGATGGGTTTAAAAAGTTGTGAATTTCTAGAACTATTATAGAATATTTCTCAAAATTGGATAAAAGTAAGTAACATGAAACTAAATTCCTCTTCTAAATTTACGATTTCAAAACTATGAATAATTTGTAGGAACTGTGTTAAAAAGTTTTGTCATAAAATTTATTTCAAACAACACTGCATAAATTGTTAATAAAATGAAGAATACCTCAGCCCCCAATTAGGAACGTTGTTTCATCTCATCAAGAATTAACGGGAAATTCCCTGATACTGCCGACATGTAAATTCATGTAAACTTATACGTTATGAATGCAAAACACGCGCGACCGCTACATATTTTTTGCTATCATAGTATTGTGAATGTTTGTCTGATGACTCCGGGTTGGGGAGGGAGGGGAATTTTTCGCGATTCCGCTCCGAGATCCGAAAGCTTAAAATCGGGCCGATTCAGAACCCTCCGATGTGATCGTTCTACACTACACTGAAGCTGGCTGTGTTTTTTTGCCAAAGATGTCTTTGGTTTTGCGTGGATGAATGAACAGGAATACAATGACAAGGATTTGTCAACCATTGTGGCCTTTCGTTTGGCATGGTCTATTGAACTAGAGTCACAATCACTAATGCACCCGATTAGGTGTTAAGTGAATTGTAAAGATTTAACAGGAATTATTGAACGGCTAGCAACACCACAAAAACTCCTCAAGTTAAATTGAGCTAATGTCTCCACCAACTGCAGGGTGTTGGTTTTCTACCCTAGTCCGCAATATTGGATTCACATGACTTTTCTTTAACAGTATGCCTTTAACAATATATGTGAAGTCCCAAAACTATGTGTAACAGCTAGAACTTTTTGTGTAGCCTTCAAATTCGACACTGAATCATTTCACCTCCAATTTTCATATAATCTTACTGATTCCGATTCAATGAGCTTCACCGTGCTTTCGCTGAACACTCAAGATTCCACCTTTAGGCACCATTAATATCCAATTTTGAAATGCGGAATGACGTTAAATGCGACGTTTTCTCAGAACTAACGATGTTGTTGAAAAGTCTGTTTTATGAACCAGATGGCAGATGGTTACAGAAGACGCCTAGAATAACATAAGGTGTTTACACATTACAGCCCAGTGACGAATCATTAGGTTATATGTTTATTCATCCCTTCAGTAGTCTTCATTCTCATTGGATATGCAATCATTCTAGAATTGGATTGCTGTATTGTGGTACAGGAGACCACCAATGTAAACGTCACTCAATATAATTGAAGGCATTTCAATCTGGATTTTTCGAAAATGCGCCCAATAACATACCTCTTAAAAAGAAAAGCTCAAATTTTATTTTTAGCATGGTGAATGTTATTTTTTTTCTAAATTTAGAAACGGCCTCAAAATTTAGGGTTTGGGATTATTCCGTTTTATTTCGAATTACGATGTATGCCTACATGTACATTTACCCTCCCCGTTAAGGTGTATTAGTTATTTTTTAAACCGGCGAGGATTAAACATTTTTTAGCTTTTTCTTTTCAAGATCATCTCGCTGCCTCTGTAGTCAATATTACCCTGTGAAATTACGTCATATAAACATTTTGGCATACAACTTTCGTTAAGCACTGGTAACACAAAACACGTGGACTTATTCACCGGTCAAATTCTTACATGTCTTTAAATTTGTGAAATTTCACTTCCTACAATAGTTGAAGATATTTACGACTCTCCTGTTGTTGCTAACACTCTAAGGATACTTTCAAGGTGAATCATGTAATATTTATTTGGTTTGAAGATTGTGAAAAATTAATTGGAAGAATGTGAGACAAAAATTGGTCTTATCAGTTTCAATTTTGGCATGACTCCTCCTTCGATTAGTTAATGGCATAATGATAATGTACATATGGAGGAGTAATGCTCAGCAGGACTACTTCGACCCCGTAGAGCCAAAAATAGTCTCATCAAAGGTGACTGAATCAAATGCTTGTATGAGTGAATATTGTCATGGTTTGAGTAGAGTAATAATTGAAGTTCATGGATCAAAACTTTTTTTTTTTTTTTCTGATTTAAAAAATAGCGTCGTTTGGCTGAGATATAAACAATTAAAATGAACAAATGGCGCCCTCTCGAGGTGGTGGGACGAATTGAAAAAAGTGATATAATTAAATAATAATAAGATTTCGTACCGGTCTTGTAACAACAAAAATGTTTTTGATCTTTAAGAGCCACTTAGTTAAATAAGTTTGATACCAAAAATATGTGACCTTGTGTTTCTAGATTAAAAAATCAAAACAATTAATAAAAAAATTCCGTCCCACCACATATTGTGAGGGTTTTTTTAGTTCACGAACAAACAAAAAATATAAATGGTCAGCAAAAAATGTCAGACTATCAAATATTAGGGCAACTAATATATTCCTAAACCAAGAAATCACACAGTTTTACATACCTTATAGTGATTTTTGTGATGGTTTTATTGGTTTGAGTCCTCATTTTGTGGTGTGGGACGGAAGCAATTTTGGTGGGACGGAATAACACATGGCGACTGAATTTTGCAGTTAGTTATCAGGAGTTTTAGATTTTTTTTATGTAATTCCAAACTATCTCAGATTTTTAAGTAAAGAAACTGTATTAACTCTGGCTCCTTAAATCATTTAAAAAAATATTGAATCCCTTGAACTTGAAAAAACTTGTATCATTCTTAATTTGAGCACTTCAATCGTAATGATGATGATTGTAAGACCCACAATGTTGATCAAGGATATGCCTGGGGAACATCAGGAAAACTTTTCAGTTGTCTCAGAAAATGACTGAGGAGTACAGGGGATTGGGTCCATGTATTTATGGAACCACTGAAGTGTTGCCAGAGGTGGTGGTTGAGATGATGGTAGCTAATCAATGTTAAGGCCAAGGTCAAGTCTGGGGGTACTGGAAGTGGCGCGGGAGAACCAGGCGAATGCAAGTTTTTATGACCCTTACTATGTTCTTAGAAGATTCCACCTCCCATACCAGTTGGGACAAGAGGTTAAAGCCTAAGGTTACATCATCTATGTACCTGAGCAATGTGGGACATTCAATAAGGCGAATCCTGCCTAGAAAATCATGCCTAGAAAAAAATAAGTGTTATAATTAACGAAAATTTTCAAAATTCAAATATTTCGTAACCATGCGTAACTGATTTTTTTTTGGTTTGAAGTAATAATACCTTGTACTGGGCTGAAATACATTATTAATGAACCTGAATGTAGTATATTTCACTTAAAGTTAGTTTCAAGACAATTTGTCCAAGGTTTTATATTGATACAATAAACAATATAGTTAATGCAACAAAATTCAGTCCCTACCACATTCCGTCCCACCACATCGACAATTTTTTTTAAACACATGCTATATGAAATTGTGGGGAGTCTCTTTATCTTTTTTCATCTTGCATGTTAATATTAGGATAGTAATAGTTGGACTATATATCAGGTTAAAAACATTAATTCATATCCTTGTACTTTTGATATAAATACAGAAAGTTCGGTGTTAAAAAAATTAGGTGTAAGCTATCGTTTTTTTGTTTTATTGTGTCCCCCCATTCCGTCCCACCACATCATTATTACAATTTGCGTTGCATGGAAACACTTACCTCCTTTGATTCTTTTTGTTGTTGTACATATAGTGGATAACTAACTTGTCTCACAGACATTCATTAGGATTACCATATTTAAAAGTTAAAACAACAACTAGGGAGATGCAACTGAAAAAGTGCTATCAACTTCCGTCCCGCCACACAAAACGGTATTTTGGCTCTTCATGAATCAAACTTACACCCCTGTCTTAGAAGTTCTTAGATAGTTTTAAAGTTTTTAGACAATTGAAGTGATTTTTCCCATTGAAACCAACACAGTGAAGCACTTTAGGTGCTGTACAGGCGCTATCAGCTTGATATGCATGAACACTCCCTTTATTAGTTTGCTAATGTGAACCTTCTTACCAGAGATGGTAAAATTCGGGCAGCCCTGCATTTCAGAAACTCAATTCCATCAACTGCTCTACGCCAGGTGACGGATAGAGACCCAGATAGTGATTACTTCGGGCGGCCCTTGCGTTGCAGAAAAGTTTGCCGATGGACTTTGATATGAATGTTTCTCGCCAGTCGACTGCACTTGCTAGTTCATTTTGCCAAGACTTAAGAAATTCCAGATGGATTAACTCTTTTCACTGAGGATGCTTAAGCAAGGAATTAACCGTCATGTTTTGGTTTAACCTTATTGCCCAGTTATGGTACTTAGCTTAAGAGTTCTAACCGTAATGCAGTCGGCATTTAGGTATATTTCGAACAAGCCCTGCGAGGCTGCGTTGCAGAAAAATTCGCCAATGGACTTTGATGTGCAAAATTAGTTTCTCGCTTGCTTCACTAGGATGCTAAAGCAAGGATTAACCGGTCATGTTTTGGTTTAACTTTCCGTCCATTCTGGTACCTTAAGACTTCAACCATTAATTTTGTAAAATGCAGTGGTATAAGGCATAATGTTGCCCACTGGTTGTTAGGATTATTGCCTTTGGTGCAGGAGGGTCCCCGGTTTTCAAACACGGTGGTAGGGGCCACTAGTGGTGGGATTTAATCGGCGGTGTACTAAATTATGATTTAATTTGTATGAGAACTATGATTAAAACTAGGTTCCGCTATCCACGTGGTTCATTGGAATGGAAAATGGACCACAAGATATCCCGTCCTTTGGAGGAAGTTATAAGCTGCCGGTCCCATGTAAAGAGAGTCATACCTGTACATGTATCACAGTCAGTGTCGAGAAGAGTAGGGTGGTTACCTACACAGATCGAATCTGGGTGAGTATATAATCCTCTACACAGACGACAGGTAATTGATTGCGCTCACCGTGTTTAACACAAAAATTAGGCAAGTAAAAAAAACAACTTGTTTCTCGTCCTTACCTCTTTTTGAAAAAAGGAGGCAGGGCAGGTTTTTTTTTTTTTTAATTGCGGATCCAAGATGGCGGATGGTCCTTTCCTAAAAGGCAACAAGCTTCCCAAAAATTGACTTACTTTCTTCAGACATCACAGGTATGTTTTGCCCTTCCAAAGGCCAATTCTCCTAATAACTTTTAACCTTGAACCATGTGCCCTTGCCCTTAATAAATTGTCATCAATTGGAGATTTGCTGTCAACATCTCTGCTCGCAAAGTCATTAAAAGGTCCATCAAAGTCGGATTGCAATCCGGTTACTGTACGTCCATAGTTTGTTTCAGAAATATGAATGAAGTGCCATTCGGACTCGTATGCACACCACACACGAAAACCATCCTTCTACTTCTAAGTACCGCTGTACTTGCGAAAATGCTAAACACACTGTTGGTTTTATCTCACAAACGATGAATTTTGGTCTAATCGGAAGAAGGATTTTAAGGGCCTATTTCACACAGATGACAGTGATTGAACGCTATTTCCGTGGGTATTTCCAGTTTTGAAAGGACAGCTGTTATTTAAAAATGGGAAGGCTATAAACATTTCAGAAACCGGGAAGTACATTGATAGTCGTTATCAGTCGTTATTTTATTTGATTCAGCGTGGCATTGCCCTTTGAATTTAATCTTGCATAAGCCAAAATTTGCTCTGCAATATTTATTTTGCCATAGCAATTCCTAAATTTTGATTAGCATTTGGAATAGGTCTACTACTAAGACTATTTAAAAAATCAGGGATATCATTTTCCAAAAACTTGAGTACTGCATGAATTTACAAAAGAATTGCTTGGTGTGACTTAAGAGGCCTGCCCCAATTAGGTTGGAGATTGAGGTAAGTAATATATCTACCTATTGATTTTATTATTTAGCACTAGACCCCATCATGCTATATCATCCTACCTCTAGAGTTAGAATTGGCTGTTGGGTTTAGGCAGTGTGGATTTTGCACATTTTACTGAAAAATGCAAATGAGCTCATTCGATATTCACAAATAGAGATGGACACAGTTCATTGTATACTTACTACTTGCATCCAACAATAACCGCACATACTACTTTTTTTTGTCGAGTTTTTTGGAATTGGGATCTGTAGAAGTCACCTTATATTAATAACAAATCAGCAAATATGCAAATGCGCTCATCAATATGCATCAATATGATGACACATTACCATGGGTATTACTTGCATGCACCACTCCACCGCTACCCACATTCCCAGTTTTGTCAAATTCGATATGTGGGATCTGATAGAAGTTCAACCTTTTTAGTTTATAAGCAGTAAGTAACCTTGTTGAAAAGCATTGTGAATCAACCCCACAAATCCCTAGATAAAGCTTTGAAAATTATCACGCCTAAATTTAGTAAAAATTATAATTCATTTCAATTTGGCAACAACAGGAATTATGAAAAATCATATTATCAGAATTTTAATTTGGACCCTGTTACGATGTTGAGAAGGGTGAAACACTCAATTTTTTCATATTTTTCAATTTTTTTCCCTTAAACAGGCTACAAACCTTAAATTTAGCTGAGCGCCTCCCCATTGATGGGAATAGAGGGCTGTCAATCTTCAAAACAACAGATCGAATACAAGTGGGGGTACTTCAGGCGGCCATCTGTTGATTTCTACATCAAAACCATTTTTCCCTATTGATAATGTGGTTAAAACTTTTGCTAAAAAACGTCAGTTAATTTCGAGGACTGAATTGTAGAATATTCGACAGGGGTGGTTTCTATGCTTTTCATAGCTTTTTTCGCCCTTAGTTATCTACTTATTTCGAGGTGATTTGAAGCAATTTGGAGAAGAATCGCCCATTGTCCCTGTGTATTTTTCCCTGCCAGGTAATACCCTATTGGATAAATTCACTATGTCCAATTTCACTTTCAATTCCTGGCAGGGTCCCTCCCATTTCCCTCCAGGGTCCTGCTTTGAGGTAGTGGGGAAAAAGAGGGAAGAGGGGTTGGAGTTGGAGAACAATATATTTTGCTTAACAGGAACCAGGAAATTGGTGCCCTCATTATCTGCTCATTTACATATGCTATTGCTTTTTTCAATAGTGAAATTTGATTGACAAGGCAATTCAAAACCACTGCTCCTGAAAGGTGATGCCCTCTATGGTTGGTACTGAAAACTGGTTTTGAATCTTGACTTCAAAGTGTATGCTCTTGAATCATAGTTATTAGCTATGGGAGGGTGTAATGGGCAATGTTGTAGTCTGGTTTAAGTTCGCACATTGGTGTTTTTTCAGATACCATGCAACAGCAAGTTTTGCTTGATTTTTTGGCCTTTTAAAATCGATGGAACCCTATTTTAATACCACTTATAATTTTGCTAGAAAAATAACGATTACTGCTGTGTTTTTGTGAATGCTTTCTTTTAAACTGTGGTTTACTTTTACTTCACAAATGCAAAATGAAAGTTTAAGGCTTTCCATGTATTTTGTTCACTGGGTAAGTATCCTCAAATGTTATATATTTTCCCCAATTGGCAAACACCGAAGATGCCACGAGTCAGAGTGTGGTAAGTTTGCACTTTCTACAGATTCGAAATTGTTATAAATATGCCGAGTTTGTACAAAGCATCTTTTATAATGAGTTCATAACAGACCCCATATGAGTTAAATGAAAATTTTGCGGTGATTTGGAATATTGCGTAATTAAATTTTAAATTTATTTTTAGATTTTTTTCTTTTACAATATCGGCACACACCACTACAGGTGCTCTCCAAAAAATTTAAATATGCTTGCATTAATTGACACAAAGGGAAATCCGGATAGGAATCTTTTAATTTAATTCCAGTTACAAAATGATTATTTGGTCTGTTATTTTGACTACAGATAGACTAACTTTTTGTTTGCTTTTTGAGTTTCCTTTTTTAATTTACTGCTTTAATAATCATGATATTATTATGCATATATAGTTTTTCTTAACATATTTCACAAATGAACAAATGCGGAAGATGCCGCATGTCCCACGCAACGAGTAAATTGAAGAATAGCAGGATTGCGGGAACCCGCGAGAACAACGGAAACGGGGAATTGCGAACATGGCGAGAATAATTACGGGGCCAATGCATATCAGTGGGAAGGGAGGGAATTATTGATTTAAGTTATCAGCACGGATAAAGCAGGGATTTCTTGAAGTATAACTATGCTTGTGTTTTGACAAGCACGGCTTTTGCCTTTGTCATAATACACTGTATATTACAGTGTTGTAAAGTTTGCATTTCACATTTGATACAGATACAAAAGTGATATATTTGGCAGCTGAGTTTGCACCAGGCACCGTTTATAATCAAGTTCATAACAGAGCCCATAAATTGAACTTGAATTGCGCGGTGATTTGGAATAATGCGTAATTACAGTTAATTTGTTATAGGTGCATCTACTCCATAAAAATGACACAATACGTTTTGCATCCTTGCGGGATCCTTGGCGTAGAGAAGTGGTTGGGGATATTTTTTTATTCCTGTACTATTCCGGTCGTGAGTTTGATATGCAACTCCTTCGCCACAATGAATAGCATTTAATTTTTGACAAGGTCCCTTTTAGTTTATGGTGTTTTATTTTAATGAGCATATTATTACTGATTACGAATATGCCCAATGTTTTTCTTATATAACATGATACCAAACAGATTGCAGGAACATGCTGAAGAAAAAATCTGGGGTTAATGCACTCAATACATTGTTGTTTCTAGGTCGATCCCTTTTCACCACTGCAGTTAAATAGTTCCTAAAATACCTTCATAGATTGTGGGCATACGCAGTTATATGCGTAAATAAAAATTAATCAAAATTAGTTGGCAAACCTTCCCAAAGTCGGGATGAAAACGATGTCGTATCCATTTTAAAACAGTTTATCTAATACAAAATTTCAAAACAGATATTGCCTTCTTTTCCCTTAACTTTATTTTCTGTACTTTCCCCCCTTTCTACACGTGTTTTTTTTTAAATTTTAGTTACGAATTTTTCCGTATTTTATGGGGCTTACATCCGTAGTTTGGATTAATTACCGTAAACAATACGGAAACTGCTACTAGTTGGCATATCTGCGCAGACATGCCACCTTTTTTGAAATACAGCTGTCAGTATTCCATACACCAAAAAGTATTTTTTTTTCACGCCGAAGTCAGTATTGCGAATTTGTAAATTTTTTTTGGGCCCTAATTCACTCCCTCTGTATGGCTTGCATAAAGCAATGCCAGTGCAATGAAAGGCCATTGGGGTGTGACAAAATTGTTATGTATGAACAATTTCAACTGTCAACATTTTAAAAAAAAAGAATTTACATATAAAGGTTAAATGTAAAAGACTCAACTTTAAAGGATCATACCTTGAGCCTTCTACATGCATATTACTGCTATCCTAAAAAAAAACCTGACAGAGTTTTCAATCATCTAGCTAATAGTCCTCCATGTTTAGCTACATAATTTTTTAGCACATTAACCAATGAATTTAAAATCTATACTCAAGGCTCGTAACTTAAAAACTAAGCTACCTATGTACATATGAACTGCACCCTGAGATAGAGCTCGTTACGATCACAGCTTTTTTCCTGAAAAATAGGGACGCTGTCCAATAGGTCGTCCGATTATGTGATGGTTCTCTATCTTTCTGAAGATGCACAATTTCAGTTTGGGTTTACAACATGCCAACCGACCATGTATTCTCAGTCAGCAATAACAATAATAAAACAATGTAAAAAATATTCTGTTCCAGTCTTGTCCCATACCCAGGACAAGTGCCCATACTGCAGGCACATGTCCCATATCCCCAAGACAAAGTCCCAAACTCCAGGACCATGTCCCATACAACCAGGACAATGTCCCATACCTCAGGACAATGTCCCCATATCCACAGGACAATGTCCCATACCTCCAGGACATGGTCCCATACCCATGACAATGTCCTATAATCCCATCTATAACAATGTCCCATATCCCCAGGACAATGTCCCATACTTCAAGGACAATGTCCCATACCCAGGACACTGTCCCATACCCCAGGACAAGTCCCATACCTCCAGGACAATGTCCCATACCTCCAGACCAATATCCCATATCTTTACCATACATGTCCCATAATCCCAGGACAATTTCCCAAATAATTCATGTTGACAAGGTCATTGTCCCATACCCCAGGACAATGTTCCCATACCTCCAGGCCAATGTCCCATACCTCCAGAACATGTCCCTACCGCCATGACAAATGTCCCATTACCCCAGGACAATGACCAATTCCCCCGGACAATGTCCCATACCCCAGGACCAGGTCCGCATACCTCCAGAACAATGTTCCTACCTCCAGGACAATGTCCCATACTCCAGGACAATGTCCCATATCCCCAGGACAATGTTCCCATACCCCAGGACAATGTCCCAGCATACCTCCAGAACAATGTCCATACCTCCAGGACAATGTTCCCCACCTCCAGGACATGTCCATCATACCAACCTCCGGACAATTTCCGCTATCCCCAGGACAATGTCCATACCTCAGATAATGTCCCAAACCTCCAGGACAATGTCCGATACCCCAGGACAGTGTCTTATACCCCAGGACAGTGTCTTATACCCCAGGACAGTGTCTTATACCCCAGGACAGTGTCTTATACCCCAGGACAGTGTCTTATACCCCAGGACAAGGTCATCATACCCAGGAACAATGTCTTAAACCCCGACATGTCTTATACCCCAGAACAAGGTCCCATACCCAGACAATGTCCCAAACCCCTGGACAATGTCCCATCCCAGGACAATGTCCCATACCCAGGAAAGTGTCCCATACCCCAGGACAATGTCCAATTCCCAGGACAATTCCCCATAACCCCAGGACAGTGTCCCCTACCCCCATGACAGTGTCCCATACCCCAGGACAATTTCCCCATATACCCCAGGACAATGTAGTTGTATATCGAATCAGTTTGAGAATCTGTAACCTCGCATCCCTCCAAGTTTCCAGGTTCAGCCCTGTGTGCTTACAGATCTCCAGATATTGTGGTCACCAAAGTTGTCAATGAAATCAAGAAAATAGGTCAAAATGTCTATTAATTAATGCAATTAGGTACTTAGAATAATTACTGTTTGTAAATCGAATCAGTTTGAGAATCTTTAACCCCCGCACCCCTCCACCAATTTTCAGCTCTGTGTGACTTATAGATCTCCAGATATTGTGTTGCACAAAAGTGTCAATGAAATCATTAAAAATATGCGAAATTGCTAATTAATTAATCAAAATGTAGGTACTTAGAATGCATCGATACATTGGGTAATATGATCAGTTCGAGAATCTGTAACCCCGCAAACCCTCGACCAAGTTTCACAGCTCTGTGTGACTTACAGATCTCCAGATATTTTGTTCACAAGAAAAGCTCACGACACACGACAACGCCGACGACACACGAATCATGCTGCATAAGGCTTTCTATCGGACGACCTAAAAATGGACAGAGCTCCGCCGTCTGTTGGAACTACTCCTTAATAGAGTGTTTATTTGAAGTAAAGTTTTGAAACTTTAGTTTTCAAAAAAATAAAACCATATAACAATACATTGTTTGTAGGTCTATTTCTTTTTCATCCGGCCTAAAAAGTGGGAGGAAAGACCGGCAGAGGACAGGTGGGGGAGGAGAGGGAAAGGGGGAGAGAGAGAGAGAGAGAGAGAGAGAGAGAGAGAGAGGAAGAGAGAGAGAGAGGAAGAGAGAGAGAGAGAGAGAGAGGAAGAGAGAGAGAGAGGAAGAGAGAGAGAGAGGAAGAGAGAGAGTACTTTTTAATATATATTTTTTAATATATATATTAATATATATATATATATATAATATATATATATATATATATATATATATATATATAAAAAAATATAAATAGATATATATTATAATAGATTAGATATAACAAAAATATTCAAAGTATAGACCTTCCAGGAATAGAAGTCGTGACTCATGCCAGTTTCATACCAGAAGGCAATCGGGCAGACGACCGGATATATACCATTTTTATATATATAAATATATATATATATATATATATATATATATATATATATATATAGATATATATATATATATATATATATAATATATATATTAATATATATATATATATATATATATAGATATATATATATATATAGATATATATATATATATATGTATGTAACTCTTTTTCTTACTTTTTATACACTTTTTTATATTAGTGACACGACCATTATCCATATGGGAAGGGGGATCCGTCCGTATTTCGCATAATTTTCCGTACCGACGTTTTACATTTTTTGTTGTCAATACCAATCATTTCAATTTTAGGTAAGCATGCACGGAGGAGGAAAATATTCTGTGGTCAAAATTTCTTTCAGTCATCCCTTTTTATTCTGACCCGAAGGGATCTTTACATCGTGTAGCACTTACAGACGGGAGTTAACTCATGTTAACTCAGTTGCAATCTCGCATTGCTTAAGATACAATTCTCTTATTTTTCAAGTAAGTTATTGTAATTTTACTATTAAATTTACCTTCATATTAAACACACGATGTGTTACTCATTGTGAGATGTTTGCAGGTGCAAAACGGTCCATGCATGCGGGAGGTTATACGGGAAGATTGCGGGAAACAAGCGGGAAACTTGCGGGAAACTCGCAATAGTATAGGGAAATGCGCCCAATTATACGGGAAGTGCGGGGATTGTGCGGGAAAACCTCCCAATTGCACGGGCATAATGTGCGATACGCCCAACTGGATACGGGAAATACACCCAACACATGCAGGCAGATTGGCTATCGTGTATTTGAAGTGATATTTGTGCGGGAAATCGCTTTCCGTGGGTGATGTGCCGTGAGGGGTGCCGAGTCATGCAAGCAGCCTACGCGATTTTTTGTCCCATCATTTTTCATTGGTTTCAATAATGGCAGCAACATAAACATTGCAGAATAAAACCCTACATGAATACAGGAACTACGCATCCGCCAAATTATACAATAATTCCAATAACCGGCGTAAACTTGTATCCAAATAATATGTTGGGTATCAAGGGTGACCGTGTGTTCATCGTGCAAATAATCTCACAAAAGGATTATGCCATGAAATATCTATAAATATAATTTGGCTCTGAACAGTTTCAGTCAAAGCGTAGGTCACACAAATACTGCTTATTTTCTTTTCAGCAACTCGACTAACTTCGAATGACCGCTATGAAAAAAGTGTAAAACAGATTTGGTCAAGGTAAATTTTGTTGGATTTCGCGTTGTTGCAATCTTTGAAATTGGAGTAATCAGATAGATAGATGTCTAAACTAGCATGCTAAAGTCGGTGATGGCTGATATTAATGTAAAATTGTCATTTTAAAACAAATCAAATGATACAGATTTTAGATGCAAAGTCGGGCTAAAAACCTGCCGTAATAAGGTATTGGAAACGGACAGCTCTGATTTTCGCAGTTTAAAAAAAAAGTTACTGCATTTTCTTCCATAATCCATCAAAAAAATTACTGGAACAAACGAAACGGTCAAGTCCGCGAAAATAACACAAAAAATATAATTCAAATGTTGAGGCCCAATTTCTCTGTGTGATTGCTACGGTATCAATCAATATTGCCATTGTTATTGGCAAGGCCGTGGAACCAATCGTGCGTGTATTTCCCAGCTCTTCCCTCAGCAGGTGAAATGAAGACATCGGATTGACTCGTGGTATATGGAAATACAATAATATACAGACTAACGTCTGATAAAAAACTTGATCTCGTAAAAGGCTGAAGTCATACTGGTATAGTTTTACATCCATTTTGGTACCGCGAAAATGCGTTGGAAACCAATTATTTTTGGCACATAGGAAGCCACCTATCTTATCAACAGTTTGCCAGAATCTGTCAGAAACGGTCAGGTCCACGGTTTGTTTGAGGACACTACGCGACACATTAAAATTGACTGTTTTTAAAACAACTGTTATCACATAATTATTTATTTTTGGTCGGAAAATGAGTGTCTGCCACTCTTGATAAATATTTCAATACCTTGTTTGGTTGCTGAGAAATGTGGATAACGTAATTAACTTCTTAAAAAGGTCGCATTTTTTTCTCAAAAAGTTCAGCATTTCTTAAAGACGTTTTAATAGTAATTGTTAGCTGAAGAAATACTATTTCCAAATGCCGCATTATGTTTACCTTGAAATAAGATGCATAGTCCATATCTTGGTAAAAGTTTTACCAAACTATTTTGTGACGGTTAACGTAATAACAAAGTTTTCACAAATTTCACGGACATTATGTTTGCCTTTCATCCACGAAATCGCGATTTTTTTGGAGCTCAATAGAGGCTTTGTTTCAGGAAAATCTATTTTTAAGTTACCCCCTTAAAAACACGATATGGTAGATACATACAGGAAGAGACAAAGTATTTTATTTAATCAGTAAAGAAAGATACACTGTTAAAAATAAAACTAAAAAAACAACAAACTGGCAGATGGGACTAACAACGTGCAGAACGTAAATACTTGGGCCGTGAAAAATACAAAACCACTGTAGGGAACGTAAAATAACGGCGTGGAAAATCACACAGCCCTTTCAAACTTTGTAGGATTTTGACTTACACAATGCTAAGAATTAGGCCAAACACTATAATCTTCTCGCATATAATTTTAACGTAGCTATAGCATCATACAAACGGTGTATTTACGTTACCATGTTGTAAAAAACGTTATATTTAGACAAAGTAGGGAAAATGATAAGAACAAGGAATTGAAACGGTGTATGCTCGGTTTCGTATGGTAATGTATACATATTCTGATGACATCAATACTTAATCACATAATAAATGCTTTTCATGTACATTACTAAGATTCGAACCAATTGCCTTACGATTACAAGTCTTATAACTTATCCACTACATTACAGATCTTTTATCCACGAAATCGCGATTTTTTTCGAGTGGAATAAACCTTTGTTTCGGGAAAAAACTATTTTAAATTACCTCCTTTAAAAACACGATATGGTAAATACATACAGGAAGAGACAAAGTATTTTATTTAATCAGTAAAGAAAGATACACTGTTAAAAAAATAAAAAAAAAAAAAAAAAAACCCTTATAACTGGCAGCTGGGACTCACAACATGCAGGACGTAAATACTTGCGCCGTAAAATACAAAACCATTGTAGGGAACGTAAATTAACGGCGTGAAATCACGTGTTTTCAAGTTTTGGTTTTTGACTTACACGATGTTAAGAATTAGGCCAAACACTATAATCTTCTCGCATATAATTTTAACGTAGCTATGGCATCATACAAACGGTGTGTTTACGTTAACATGTTGTAGGTCAACAATTTTGAGAAAAAAAAGAGGGAAAAACGTGAAGAGAAAAAAAGGGAATTGAAACAGTGTATACTCTGTTTCGTATGGTAATGTATACATATTCTGATGACATCAATACTTAATCACATAATAAATGTTATACATATACATTACTATGATTCTAACCAATTGCCTTACGATTACAAGTCTTATACCTAATCCACTACATTACATAAGTTTTACAGATATCGGATGGTGAACTATTTCCCACTTAAGAAATGAATAATTAAACTAAACAAATGTTAATACAAAAAGCAGGAATCAAGTTAGCTGCAATTAAGATTTTTTTGTAAGCTATTTATTAATAAAAATAAGAGGGAAAATGAGATTTTGCATTTTAATGACGTTACGATGTTATTTAACACATTGTAGAAGGTAAGAAGATTTTAATAGTTCAACCGGTAAATTACAAAAGCGCCTAATATTACGCGAAATATGCTGATAACCGTCAGCGTATGATATTCTTTTTCAAAATGTGTGGTATTACTACATATATAACTGCAGTTTTTGTGCTTTCAAATTGAAATTTTATGTTAGATATAGTAATAAAGCGTGAAGATCATTGAATAACCGGGGGTGACCGTAATTTATAAGGTAACTCTGGCAAAATGCCGCAAAACCACGAACATTTAACAGTGTAGGTGCATGCATGCGGAAAGTTAATAAAAGCCGCTGGCAATATTTTGTTAATGAAATCCATGCTGAAAATCAGGAATCATCGTACAAAAAATTGTATCAATACGGAGTTTTCTGTGACTATTTCGTATTCAAAAAAGAATAAGTATACTTCGTAATTTCGCGAAAACAAACGGATGATACTTGAAATAGATTGTAGAAAACGCCCTTAATCGCGATCCTACGCGTGGCATGGGTACTCCTAGAATGGAAAAGGAATACTTCTGGACAAACATGCAGTTTCACCCAGCCCAGGGAGTTTCACGTTAGTTCACCATAGAGCATACACTTCGCACCTGGATATGGAAGAATCAACACCCTTTATGGAAGAGGACAACGCCCGGCCCCGTCACTTGCCAACTATCGAGTACTCATGCTCGTGCGCGCTCCGGGCATACACTTTGCACCTAGATATGGAAGAATCAACACCCTTTATGGAAGAGGACAACGCCCGGCCCCGTCACTTGCCAACTATCGAGTACTCATGCTCGTGCGCGCTCCGGGCATACACTTTGCACCTAGATATGGAAGAATCAACACCCTTTATGGAAGAGGACAACGCCCGGCCCCGTCACTTGCCAACTATCGAGTACTCATGCTCGTGCGTATAAAACGCCCCTTTTCACATTTTGTGGTGTAAAAACACCTTTAATCCACAAAAATCGCGTTTTTTTTTTTTTTTTTTTTTTTTTTTTTTTTTTTTTTTTTTTTTTTTTTTTTTTTTTTTTTTTTTTTTTGGGGGGGGGGGCTTGAATAGACCTTTTTTCACGAGATCACTATGTGTGTGTGTGTGTTTACCACCGTTTTCAAACAAAACACGATATGGTAAATACCGACAGTCACAGAAAGAGACCAAGCAGTATAGGAAATTTGCATTAAAATACCTTTCCATTTCGTTAATGAAAACCACAATGCATTGTCAATATTTTGTTCATGAAATCCTTGCCGAAAATCACGAAACCATCCGACAAAAAAATAAATCGGACAAAAATAAATAGGCTACATTAAAAGTTAGCCTACAAATTACCTGAATGTTTTAGCCTCTTATTAATACCCCTGTCTATTTTTGGGTATATGTAGGGGCCCTAATGTTTATGTGTAAACTATAATTTGAGTGCAAATAAAAGCAATTTCGTATTTTGTGAAGAATGTGCCATTGCCGCTTTAAACGATGATAAAACGAGAACTTTTTTTAGATTGAACAATGAAGCCAAACCCAGAAACTAGGTTTATTATTTTCGCCGTCCAAGAAGTTCGGACAAAATTTGAAAAACCGGTCACATATCCATTGCATTAAAACCCGGGTCATGTGAAACGCAGGTCTAACATGTTAATGTTGAAGCACACATTCGCTCGTTAATTGTTGTAATATAAAAGTGGACAAAATTGTCTTATTTCTATTGTTCCCCTCGTAAAGATGTCAAAGTAAAATGGATTTTTTTCAAAAGGGTGGTTAATATTAAAGGCACTCATCACAGATTTTCTCACTAAGAAATTGAACAAAAATCAGGTTTCGCATTTGATATTTGAATAAAAAACAAGCATATTGGTTTTTTTACCACCGTTTTCAAACAAAACACGATATGGTAAATACCGACAGAAAGAGACAAATATATTTTATTTAAGCATTTGCATTAAAATACCTTTCCATTAATGAAAAACCGCAATCCATTGTCAATATTTTGTTCACAAAAATATCGCTTATTAACAGTAAAGCTACAACTAACTGGGACTGTTTTAGCCTCTTGCCCCTTTCTATTTTTGGTATAGGGGCCCTAATGTTTATGTGTAAAATATATCTTTATTATTCCCAATGGCCTAAACTCTAATTTGAGTGCAAATAAAAGCAATTTCGTATTTTGTGAAATTTGATAAACCGCCACGTATCCATTGCATTAAAACCGTGTCATGGGAAACGCAGGTCTATAACATGTTAATGTTGAAGCACACCTTCGCTCGTTAATTTGTTTGTAACATAAAAGTGCCAAATTGCCATAAGGAGTAACATGAAAAAAAAAGAGCTAGAGTGCAAGAAGTAGATAACCAGGCGGATTGGGCGAGAGGAAAAGGCGAACGAAAAATAGTCTGATCAAGATTTCTAAAAGTTCCCCTCGTAAACATGTCAAAGTAGAATAGATTTTTCAAAAGAGTGGTTAATAAAGGCACTTATCCAGATTTTCTCACAAAGAAAGAGAACAAAAATCAGGTTTCGCATTTGATATTTGGAACAAGCTATTGGTTTTTTTACCACCGTTTTCAAACAAAACACGATATGGTAAATACCGACAGAAAGAGACAAATATATTTTATTTAAGCATTTGCATTAAAATACCTTTCCATTAATGAAAAACCGCAATCCATTGTCACTATTTTGTTCACAAAAATAAATCGGCTATATAAAGTAATAAGCCTACAAACTACCTGGATGTTTTAGCCTCTTGCCCCTTTCTATTTTTGGTATAGGGGCCCTAATGTTTATGTGTAAATATTCTTTATTTTCATGGCCTCAACTATAATTTGAGTGCAAATAAAAGCAATTTCGTATTTTGTGAAATTTGATAAACCGCCACGTATCCATTGCATTAAAACCGTGTCATGGGAAACGCAGGTCTATAACATGTTAATGTTGAAGCACACATTCGCTCGTTAATTGTTGTAATATAAAAGTGGACAAATTGCCATATTTCTAAAGTTCCCCTCGTAAACATGTCAAAGTAGAATAGATTTTTCAAAAGAGTGGTTAATAAAGGCACTTATCCAGATTTTCTCACAAAGAAAGAGAACAAAAATCAGGTTTCGCATTTGATAATTTGGAACGAGCATGATGAAGTGAATATCTTTTACACCCCCCCCCCCCATATAACAGATCAAAAACGAAGACCGAAGATCGGTTCTGAGCATTTTTCTGTATTTACTCTTTTTCTTACTTTTATACACTTATTTTTCTATTGTGACCGACCTTATCCGTATGGGAAGGGGGGGGGGTCCGTCCGTAAGTTTCGCATAATTTTCCGTACCGACGTTTTACACTTGTTTGTTTTCAATACCAATCATTTTAAATGCTGATGATCGGAAGATGTATTCAACAAGCAGCTTCAATTTTAGTTAAGCATGCACGGAGGAGGAAAATATTCTGTGGTCAAAATTTCTTTCAGTCATCCCTTTTTATTCTGACCCGAAGGGATAGCACTTACAGACGGGGGTTAACTCGTGTTGACTCAGTTACAATCTCGCATTGCTTAAGATACAATTCTCTTATTTTTTTTTCAAGTAAGTTGTTGTAATTTTACTATTAAATTTACCTTCATATTAAAAACACGATGTGTTACTCATTGTGAGATGTTTGCAGGTGCAAAACGGGTCCATGCATGCGGGAGATTATACGGGAAGATAGCGGGAAACAAGCGGGAAACTTGCGGGAAACTCGCAATAGTATAGGGAAATGCGCCCAATTATACGGGAAGTGCGGGGATTGTGCGGGAAAACCTCCCAATTTGCACGGGCATAATGTGCGATACGCCCAACTGGATGCGGGAAATACACCCAACACATGCAGGCAGATTGGCTATCCTGTGTTTGAAGTGATTTGTACGGGAAATCGGTTTCACAGCACCGTGGGTGATGGCTGTCCAGAAACGCAACAGCTTAATCACGCGATCTTTTTACTTTCCCATATTTTCACTGCTTTCAATAATAATAAGTATTCTTGGCAGCAATAAAAAATACATTGCTCAATAAAACCGTACTTAATATAACGGAACTACACATGAAATAATAAAATAATTCTTAATAAACGGCGTAAACTCGCACAGAGAACCAAAACTCGTTATGTTAGGATCTTTACTAATTATCAATTAGTAGACTCGTTAGTTCATTCAACTGAACTAGATTTTTTGAACTGAACTAGAATTTTGTGACCGGGCTAGTGACTCGTAGAAGGCGCTGTACAATTAAAAGACTAGTAGAAACGAGCCTACTACTCAGTTTGAAGTGGATCTTACTAATTTAAATCGCAAAACTAGTTCCGGACGTTCTACCAATTGAACCAACTAGTTTGGTCCCTACTATTATAACGTCAACAAAACATTGGTATTACTGCTACTTGATCTACTAGTTTTTTGACGCCAACATTTCCCGCCACTGTCTTGCCCGTTGCCCGTGTCTTGAAGCACGTCAGCCGTCTCAACAAGAGCTTCTGAAAAATGGTCATTAAAGGTGCGTAAAAAGACGGGAAATAAAACTAAGTTATATTAGCAGTTTACATGGTTGCAGTAATTGTTTGTACTTAACCTGTTTTCAATGTGATTAGAGAGCATGACGCGTCAGTGACGATGGATTCTGGAACTTGAGTCACATTGCCGTGCATGTAGCTTCATGTGTAGTGTATAGTCACAGTAGTGTATGAGTCGCAGGCATGAGTATTATTAAGCTTACGTACATGCCGTATGGAAAAGCAAAGATTGTAACTCCCCTGAACATGCTGGTATAGGCCTATTCAGCATGGGTACCAGCCTTAGTAACCATTCCACCACCACAACCAAAGACCCTAGGGTCTGTGATTCCACACTGTTTGGTGTAGTGTATAGGCCTATTCATGGGCATGTCATAACATATACCCACTTGCTATAACTTTCTGTCCCCATTGGGTTTCTATCCCGGGGTTGTGAACAGCATGTAGCCATACTTAGTTGTATGGTGTCACGGATCAGCCCGGGATCATTCATATCTCAACGTCCATGTGACGTCAAGTTCCTAATCCATAATTGCATGCTCTCTATAACAATCACAATAACCATGTTGAATGTACACAATATAGCAACCAGGTAAACTGCCAATACCATAAAATTTACCCACCTTTCAGAGCATATGTGTCAAACTAGTACAACACAAAAACAATCCCTAAACCAAATACTCCTAACTAATTGCCCTACTATTCAGTGAAAGTAGTAGAAACTGCCCTATTAACAAAAGTAGTAAAAATCGACATCATTTGTACTAGTTTATAAACTAGTAGAAGCCCCTCTAATACTATTAGGACAAATTTGTATGAACCTCCTAACGAATTTCCTTATTAACCATGAGCTAGTTCAGCAAACTTGTTCAGCTGCTACTACCAGTTAGATAAATTAGTACGCCTGAAGAACTAATTATTAGTTAGTAAAAATCGACATCAATTGTATGCTATTTTTTCAAATTAGTAAGCAGCGAGTTTTTTGGTTTTCAGTGCGTACACCAAATAAGATGTTGTGTTTCATGCAGTGATGACCCGGGGTGACCGTGTGTTCAACTCGTACATGAAATACGGCTAGCTTATAAAAGACTAGCCATGAAATATCTTTAAATATAATTTGGGTTTGAACAATTCTCAGATAAATTGCGAAAACTTTCTTGATTGTCAGACGGTTTTATTCATTCATAACAGTGAAATCATGATACAATATAATGCTTAATAAGTTGGATGCATTTTCAATGAAGGTCAACATTGGAAACGACTCAACACGAGCATGAGTAGAACATGAGTAGAAGTGTCAGTTTCATCTAATGCTTACTTTCATCACGCATCTTGCAAAATACAAGTCCACCCATGTCGTATAATATACAAAATCTGTGTGAGCTTGACACTTATTGTACATAATATAAATTGATGTATGAGTAATTTTGTATATAAACTTAGCAGTGAAATAATATTTGCAAAATAATAAGTGAATTTAACATTGAAATCACTTAATATGTTACTGGTATTGTTGCCAAGCGCACAAATGAAATTCTAAAGCAATCACGATATTGTAGGCCTATAGTGATGTACGAGGTAACTGCAAACTACAATTAAACGGGTTAACAATTCTAAGGATACGAAAATACAGAGAATAAAGATTTACAAGAGAATCGAAAAGTTCTAAAGAGAATCCGACTTTCTTGCCAACTCCATGATTCCCAAAGCATATTCAACGCCCCGTATAGATCGTGATGAATCTTGCGAGATTCTCGCTTTAAATCATTATGATTTGTAAATATAAACCTTTTTAACAAGTTCGTATTAGTACTGTCTTGCATGATGTTCCAATTTATTGGCTAGATCCGATCTTTATCTATTATTATAATTTTGCTATCTTGAGAGGATTGTATAACGTCGAGGTGTTTCGGTGTGCATGGAATTAAATGCAATTGGTAATTTAATTCTTTTCGATAGTGGTTTTCTTTGCTTGTGTTTGTAATTTCACGACAGGACGGGCTGAGAGTGGTTGCTTGTCAAAATTACATGTCGATATCGTGCTGCAATGTAACGTGCTGAAGAGGGCTGATATAACATCACGCCCGAACCCAATCGAGTAGATTCATCGATTCGCCAGGATAATTGGGTGCATGTCTTCCGATTTGCCGCGGTAAACAATAGGACACTGCTTAGATGAACATGACTAGGAACCAAGTACAGACGCTTGTAGGTAAAGACTTATTGCTGAGCAGATATTTGCTAGCCAAAGAAAGAATCTTTGTTGAAATAAGGGAAGAGCGTACAGAGTACACCCGTACACGATGGATTTTATATTTTAATTATTTGACTAATTAGGAGACCTTGTATCGATTAAATTTTACGGTGATTTGTTACAAAATGATATGTATAACAACATATGTACGCGAAAAATTAGCCCTTAGTTCTCCTTAACGCTTCGCCAGTGTGCTCATTGTATACGGGATTTACCTTAAACTTTACGGGCGTTCAGAATGACCTAAACTTCTGGGACATCTTCAGTTAATGGAAATATATTAATATAAAACTCACTGTGTTTGATAAACCATTTCCAAGACAATTAATGTCCTTCGAATATATTAGATACCCCCAAATGCAAAGTATATCTTGTCTCGGCATGGAAAACAAGATCAGCTCTAAGAAATAATGTTGACTAGTTTAATATGTTACTTTGGAAGAGTTTCATATTACTCGCTTGTTTAAAACCTTTTCCCCATCCCCCCCCCCGTAAAAAAAGCTGGTTATGCCAATGGTAGCAAGTGGCCGGTAAAAGGCGGCACCATTGCCCATGTATTGATCGCACCGGCTTAGCATCGATATAATATAACAGTAGTGTTCTGTGTTTGGTTTAGGCCTACTCCTGCTACTGACAATAGGAGGTACTTGAGATTGAATTGTTCGTACCGTTTAATTGGCCATGCATTTGTAATGTATTCGTATGTTGGACAACTGTTATAACAGTTACCCATCGCTGAATGAAAAGCCCCACCTCCTCCGTCATAGTACTGGCTGTACGCCCGAACCCTTCTGTCAATACTGACCAGGAATGCTTCACCAGCGAGCGCGTCAGCGCATCAGTTGATACTTTTACCTGAATAAACGAGCCCTAGTTCTAGGGATATCCCGACCGACTAGATTTAATATTGCACCAGTGTTCGTAACATTAACCGCCCCTGTTTCCGCGATGCGTGTATTGTAATTTCGTTGCGGTCGTCGAAAATAAATCTCGATACTTAAAATTATTTTCATTGAAAAACATAATGTCTTTACTTTCATTCTAACGGTTTTAAAAATAAAATTGCGACCGTATCCCGCTAAAACATTTGAAGGAAGCTCTATACACGTGTATTTCAGATCGATAGTCGCCAAAGAAGGTATTTAAAAAAAACTAAAATACCTCCTTGATTTTTATAGTAGCAGTTCTGCAGTACACGTTTCTATATAGCGTGTATGTAGGCCTATAGTTGTACTACGTAGCAGTATGCCGAACACCATTCGATTTAAGCCAAATAAAGTCCATGCACGTAACAAGGTTTGGTAAAGATAACATATCAATAAAAAGTAAACAAAACTCTAACTAACAACATGTTTGTTAAACCTATTAGAAAAAAGAGTTACAATAAAAATTAACTTAAAGACGTCATTCGGGATAACCCACACTCACGGGACAAAATAGCAATTTCTGTGTCTGGCAACATATAGTTATGATAATTAATTCCCGGAATAATGTAATGAAAAGCTCGATGAGTTTCAAATTACGGTAGATGAAATGGCCACACTATACCGGTTGCCATGGAAACAGGTAGTTTGGGTAATACGAATGGTCGCTCGTTCGGTGAAGTTAGGTAATGCTCGTTACTTTCATAAACACATCGTCATGGACGGTGTCCCTTGTCAACGTGTTTTAATGTGAGGAACCATAGTTTACCAATCAAACCATTTCTCTCTCTCTTCTTGCACACGGCAAAAAACGTTGTTGTTAAAAGTGTTAAACGTTCTGTTTTGTTGAAAAGTTCAAAACAAGTTGTTCAACGGGTGAACTGAACAACAGTGTTCAGGTTCCGTTAAACAGAATATATGTTTCCGAATGTTAAATTCACTAAACAAAATGTTTTTTCGGAATTCTCGCGAGACTTCCATATTCGTAAGTTTACGTTTTAATTAAGTGAAGTCAAAAGCCCCACCCCCCCCGGGAGGGAGGGAGGGTCTCACTTTATGTTGGGTGGGTTGGTAGTAGGATGTGCCGTCCAAATTTTAAAAATGAGCTCCCGGAACTGAATGGAGGCCCAAAAAATGGGGTTTCCGGAGGGGAAAAAAGCTAGTTTAATTTTGGAAAATTAAGCCCGTGATTACATTCAATTTCCAGCTACTTTTTAGGTGTTTCAGAGAAAATGGATTCGGGGCATGAAAAATTAAGGTTCTGGAATGAAATGTCCTAAAATGGAGTCAACCGGAACTGTGAAAAAGAGTATCCTAGGGACGGCACATCCAATACTATTTTTATACCTCCGAATGTGAGAGCCCCGGGGGTCCAAAGGCAACTAACACATGTGGTGGTAACACGGCCTTCCTCCTGTTGCAATATAGCGAAATCGCGGCGGTCGGGATTACACCGCGTTTGGGATTACACCCTTATTATTTGACAAAAACAAGAATTCGCGTGGGAATACTGGCCAAGCAAACACGTGGTGAAACTTTTGATAGTGCCTGTAATGCATCCTAAGATGAATATTGCTGAGATGAATATAACTATATTCATCTCAGATTCATCGCCATTTTCAACGTTAAGGTTGTTTTAAGTACGGCGGTCCGTGAAGTACTTAATCCTGATTCTAAAATTTGAAAAGTTGGTGTTTGTGGTAATTGAAACCAGTAGGCCTGTTCAAAAAATTATCAGACTGGAAAAATATCGAAAGGCATTTTGGGGAACCAAATATACCACCGTAGCGATTTGCGTGTTCACTGTTTCGTGTCTGTGAGCATCGAAGTACCCGATAAAAATGTTTAAATTTTCTCGCTAGATTCCTTATGTTCATTCAGACCCAATTGCGAGATACATATTCCAGAAATGCCAACTAGTTCGGATTTTCCGTATTGCGTACGGAAAATGATGGCGAAAATACGGGCAGCTAAGTTTGCCGATAGAGAAAAAATGGTCCCGTTACTAAAATAAAAATACCGTGGTATAAAAGCTCGAAAATAGAAATACAGAAAAGTAAGTTCAGGAAAGAGGGCTATAATCCTTTCAAAGTGAATAAAAGAACATAGATTTAGATATTTTCAATTTATAAAGTCTCGTTAAAATGCTTTCCGAAATCGTTTTTCTCCAGACTTTCGGATGGTTCACCCACACCATTAATATCGTGATTTTTTAACCATGTTAACTGCTGTATGCTATAAATGAAAAATAAACCCTTTTTCTTTTAAGAAATTTTCTGTAGCCAATACAAGGGATGAAATCTATTGAGTGCTATATGGGAAATTTCCCTAATATGGATCACAATATCTTGGTGCCTCAAAATCTATACGTTGCACTTTAAATATCTCTAAAAATCAAACATGTTCAATTCTCTTCAAGTTAGCATTGTAAACACTGAAATAGAAGGTGCCCATTTTTTATGCATTTCATGAGCTCAGATTTGGCCCTCCAAGCTAATTCTGTCTTTTCAAATTCAATACAGTATCTCTGATTTTTTTTTAATTTTTCTTTTTTTATATTAATTTCAAGAACCAATCAAAAATAGGCTGAAAGGTGATAGATAGACCAAGTAGCGCCCAAGGAGGTTAAAAATACGGTAATAACAATTGAGGTACAATTTGATGTTTTTTTTTCTTCAAAATGACACAAATCATAGTAATGTGCATTAAACGTGTAAACCTACACCTTAATAATCTAAAGCCAAGGTCATTTCCATTTAATTTACAGCACAAAATACAGATTGATGGCCAGGAAATTGTTTGTGCTAGGACCTGTAGAATACTTTAATTAAAGAAGCCAGGTTTCTCCAGAAATGAAATCTAAATGTGGGCTCTGAATCACCAGAAATTTTATGTTAGATTAGTAATTACAGCGTGAAGATTATTGAATAACGGGGGGTGACCCGTACATTTTATAAGGTAACTCTGGCACACAAAATGCCGCAAAAACCACTTTGAACATTAAAGTGTAGGGTGCATGCGGAAAGTTAATAAAAAACGCTCGGTTGTCAAATTTGGTAATGAAATCCATGCCGAAAAGCAGAATCATCTTGACAAAAAATAGTATCAAATAACAGAGTTTTCTGTGACTGATTTGTATTCCAAAAAGAATAATGTATAGGCCCTACCTTAGTAATTTCGCGAAAACGGAATACTTAAATGAATTGTTAGAAAACGCTCTTAAATCGCATCCTACGCGTGGCATGGGTACTCCTAGATGGGAAAAGGAATAGAGGTTATTTCATGTGAGTCATTTCGTATTGACGTGATTTCACCATGCTTACGGTACTGTTTACGGCACATACATGATACAAAGCGTGCAAAAGCATTGTCAGAACGTTGTTTTGAATGCCACTCAGTTCGTATTTCCACCTTCCCTGGTATTTCGGAATCATTTCATAAAACTTCATAACATCGAATAGGAATTTATATTTTCCTGTGGACAAAAAATTAAAAATGCCGAACAACCGCAGTCAGTCATCCGCAATTTATCACTAACTTTAATTATAAACTGACGATCTGCGAGCCGGAAATGAGCCAGATTCTAACGAGAGTGCTTTCTTTTTCGTCTTGTTTATAAAAAGTAAGTTACATCACAGGATGGAATCTTAGGATTAATTTTATTCCATGTTAAATTTCTGACTCCTGATGATATAGCTAAGCTTCAAAAGAACAATTTGATTAAACAAATGTTGTCAAAACCTGACCTTAAGCTCAGATCGAAACGTTCGTTTTGCGGATCATCTTTTTTTAAAGCGGTTATAAGGATGGCATTAAGTAATATTGGGCTTAGGACGATCCCCCAAGAAACAAAACAAACATGACGGGGGAAAACAATGTATTTTCAGTAACATTCATTTTCTTTCATTTTTACTGGAATATGAAATACTTTCATAGTTGTTGGTGGGAGGGTGCCGCGTAAAACAGTTCCTGAAAGGGCGTGTCGCGTCCACCGCATCGTCCCATCTGGACAAACATGCAGTTTCACCCAGGGAGTTTCACGTTAGTTCACCATATGAGCATACACTTCGCACCTGGATATGGAAGAATCAACACCCTTTATAGATGAGGACAAACGCCCGGTCCCGTCACTTGCCAACTATTGAGTATGAGTACACGCCCAGGGCATACACTTCGCACCTGGATATGGAAGAATTAACACCCTTTATGGAGGTGGACAAACACCCGGCCCCGTCACTTGCCAACTATATCGAGTACTCATGCTCGTGCGTATAAAACGCCCTTTCGCATTTTGTGGTGTAAAAAAACACCTTTAATACACGAAAATGTGGTTTTTTTTTTTGGGGGGGGGGCTTGAATAGACCTTTTTTCACGAGATCACTATGTGCGGTTTTTTACCCCGTTTTCAAACAAAACACGATATGGTAAATACCGACAGAAAGAGACCAATCAGTAAAGGAAATTTGCATTAAATACCTTTCCATTTCGTTAATGAAAACCGCAATGCATTGTCAATATTTTGTTCATGAAATCCTTGCCGAAAATCACGAAACCATCGGACAAAAAACAAATCGGCTATATTAAAAGTTAGCCTACAAACTACCTGGATGTTTTAGCCTGTTGCCCCTTTCTATTTTGGGTACTGTAGGGGTCCTAATGTTTATGTAAAATATATCTTTTTCTTCCAATGGCCTAAACTATAATATGAGGGCAAATAAAAAGAAATTCGTATTTTGTGAAAATGTGCCATTGCCGCTTTAAACGATGATAAAACGAGAACTTTTTTTTAGATTGAACAATGAAGCCAAACCAAGGTTTATTATTTTCGCCGCCAAGAAGTTCGGACAAAGTTTGATAAACCGGCCACGTATCCATTGCATTTAAAACCGTGTCGTGGGAAATGCAGGTCTAACATGTTAATGTTGAAGCGCACACATTCGCTCGTTAATCACAGATTTTCTCACAAAGAAATTCAACAAAAAATATAAAAAACTTAAAAAAAGCAAAAAATAAAAAAAATATCCAAATTATAATAAAAGTGAATATGATCTTATACACCCCCATATAACAGATCAAAAACGAAGACCGAAGATCGGTTCTGAGCATTTTTCTGTATTTACTCTTTTTCTTACTTTTTATACAATTCATTTTTATATTAGTGACACGACCATTATCCGTATGGGAAGGGGGGGGGTCCGTCCGTATTTCGCATAATTTTCCGTACCGAATAGATCCGTACCGAACGCGTCGGTATAATATATATATATATATATATATATATATCACAGATTTTCTCACAAAGAAATTCAACAAAAATCAGGTTTTTGCATTTGATAAGTTGGAACAAGTATATGATGATCCAAATTATAATAAAAGTGAATATGATCTTATACACCCCCATATAACAGATCAAAAACGAAGACCGAAGATCGGTTCTGAGCATTTTTCGTATTTACTCTTTTTCTTACTTTTTATACACTTAATTTTTATATTAGTGACACGACCATTATCCGTATGGGAAGGGGGGGGGTCCGTCCGTAAGTTTCGCATAATTTTCCGTACCGACGTTTTACACTTGTTTGTTTTCAATACCAATCATTTTAAATGCTGATGATCGGAAGATGTATTAAACAAGCAGCTTCAATTTTAGTTTAGCATGGAGGACAATATTCTGTGATTAAAATTTCTTTCAGTCATCCCATTTTATTGTGACCCGAAGGAAACCTTACATGCTGTAGCACTTACAGACGGGAGTTAACTCGTGTTGACTCATTTGCATTCTCGCATTGCTTAAGATACAATTCTCTTATTTTTCAAGTAAGTTCAGTGTTGTATTTGGATATTTAAATTTCCCTTTATGTTAAACACACGATGTGTTTCTGTTTGTGAGAATGTGCTCAGATGACAAAAACAGGTCCATGCATGCGGGAGGTTATACGGGAAGATAGCGGGAAACAAGCGGGAAACTTGCGGGAAACTCGCAATAGTATAGGGAAACGCGCCCAATTATACGGGAAGTGCGGGGATTGTGCGGGAAAACCTCCCAATTGCACGGGCATAATGTGCGATACGCCCAACTGGATGCGGGAAATACACCCAACACATGCAGGCAGATTGGCTGTGCTGTGTTTGAAGTGATGTTTGTACGGGAAATCGGTTTCACAGCACCGGGGGTTATGGCTGTCCAGAAACGCAACAGCTTAATCACGCGATTTTTTTACTTTAGCCATGATTTCACTGCTTTCAATAATAATAAGTATTCTCGGCAGCAATATAAAAATACATTGCTCAATTAAAACGTTTAATAAAAAACGGAACTACACATGAAATAATAAATACTCTTATAAAAGGCGGTTAAAAACGCGTACTCCAAATATTTGTTGTGTATTGAGTGATGACCCGGGGTTTTGTCAGAGTTTCATCTAATGCTTACTTTCATCACGCATCTTCATGATATTGCAAAATGCAATTCACACATCGGTATATACAAATATCTCTGTGTGAGCTTGACATTTATTGTACATAATATAAAATTCGAAGTAAGAGTATTTTGTATATGAAAATCAATCAAATCAAATTGATTTTTGTTTTCATTATTAGGCCTACTGAAACATGATGAACGAGGTAACTACAAACTACAATCAACGGGTAACCAAATTCTAAGGATAAGAAAATATAATAATATATTAAAGATCGGAAAAGACAAATTAGAGCAAGATGACAGTACTCTACGAACTGACGAGATTCTTTAAATATGTTTTATATTTACAACTCATAATGATTTAAAGCGGGCCTCTCGCAAAGATTAAATCACGATCTATAGGGGCGTTTAATATGCCTATGGAAAGTCATGGAGTTGGCAAGAAAGTCGGATTTTCTTTAGAACTTTAGATTCTCTTTTAAATCTTTTAATTCTCTTTTATTTTGCTATCTTGAGAGGATTGTATAACGGCGATGTGTTTCGTGTGCATGGAATGAATCGCAATTGGTAACTTAATTCTTTTCGATAGTGGGTTCAAGTTCAATTTATTCAGCAATTAAACCAAAAAAAAATACAGAATGAAAAATATGAAATATAACATATCCTATGACTATCGATAGACAACCCCGGAGGGCTTTTCTTGTGTTGTATTTCACGGCCGGTGTGAAAGCAGATATAGTCCGGTGGGAGCCATAGTCCGGGGCTCCATAGACGATAACGGAATAAAGCGTGAAACTAATGTTGCGTAAAGAGTCAACTGAATCGATTGCCCTATTGTTCACCATTGTTCCCGGACTATGAGTTACTTCTACACCAGAACGGGCTGAGAGTGGTGCTCGTCATAATTATGTCGATATCGTGCTGCAATGTAACGTCATCTTCATTAAGGAAATATTAATATAAAACATCACTTGTTGTTTGATAACATTTTCCAAGACAGTATCGCACTCGGCTTAGCATCGATATAATAACAGCTAGTGTTTGGTTTAGGCCTACTCCTGCTACTGACCCGGCTACTGACAATAGGAGGTACTTGGGCATTGTATTGTACCGTTTAATTGGTCCTGCATTTGTAATGTATTCTTACTGCTGGCTAACTGTTATAACAATCCTAGTCGCTTAGAAAAATGCGTTGTCAAATCGGTTCACTATATATGACAATAACGGGGACAATAATATCACACTAAATTACGTTCAAGGCACACACTTGTGATGAGTATAGAATGTAGTATTGTATATATTGAATATTCGTATCGCATTGTGAATTGTGTGTTGGACCCAATAACACTATTTTTAGAAGTAAATATTGATAATGGTTGGTTGAAACTGAAATACCAACAAAAATATCAGAACCGAGTAAATACCCCACTTCTCACAATTCGACATTTCAAAGATGTATGGCCTAAACTTGAATATCTCCTTAGAGATTTTTGACCTATGAAGGCTTTTATAATCAGATTTAAAGTTAAAGGTGTAACCGAGAGATTTTGAGGCCTCCATATGTGGTGATTTTATATAGATAAGACTTTTTACCACGTATTTAGTTACAGAAATGTCTTTAAAATAAAAACAAAAGGTGATTTTTATTTGCTTACGTTTCACAAGTGTCACATTTTACCCATGTAGACCCCTATAATTGTAGACTTGTGTTAAAAACAAAATATTAATATATTGCTTTGTTATAGCCTGATTTTTCAACTTGTGTACTTGCTAGAACAGTCGCCAATTCTTGCCATTGCAAGTGTTGACGACTATTCTAGGATGTACACACAAATTGAAAAATCAAGACTAAAATGTGAATACTGTTAGAAAAAAATATCATAGCACTTTGTGAAAAAAAAATCATATCACCTTGTGAAAAAATCATAGCACCTTGTGAAAAAATCATATTGTGGAAAAGATATAATAAAAAGCTGTATCTTAATAAAGTATAATAAAGAGAAATCTTTCAGTGGCACACTGATTTGTTAATGCACACCAGTGTGGAAATATAATTGTGTAAGCAAAAAAGGAAACTGTATGCACAAAGAGTTAAACCTAGTCAGAAGCTGGACCTGGTGTGTAAGTGGAATCTACTACTTGTAAAGAGGTAGACATACAAGACCATGTCCATCATGTGAAAATGGACACTACTTCCAGGTAAGTCCAAACCCCGGGGTCCAAACACGATCGGAACAAGCACCTTTAAAATTAAAATGCTAATAATCTCAACTTACATTCACATGTTCATGGTTTTTAGGCATTTAAAAAAATGCTTCCTTTAGCTCTAAAAACAGCTTTAAAGTTTGCAGGTTCCTATAGGTTTGTACAGAGAAGGCATTGTTCTTTTTGTTCTCTGCACTTTATAACATAACCTACACGCCTCTTATTGTGCTATACGATGTGGAATGAAAATATAATAATTTAAAAATTTGAGCACCCCATGTGCAGAGCAGATGGGGGTGGGGATGGGGTGGTTGGTGGTGTGGTGGGGGGGGGGGGGGTTTAATGACAAAACAAAAAATAAGCAAACTAGCTAACCAATGACTAAATAAATGACTAAATAATATATAAAAATTGAAATACAATTTTTAATTAACATAAATTAAGACTCCAAAATAAATAGTAAATCGCTTAAATCAGACCAGTACTCGCATTTTAAATTATTATAATTTTATAAAATTCTAAAATAAATATTTTAACTTCAGAAGATATGCCTTAGATTACAAAAATAAAATGAAAATTTACATAAACCAAAGTTAAAAAAAATAATCATCCATAAACAATGGCAATCTGGTTCCATAATAACAAAATTTCATAAATATTTTCACTGAGTTATTCTTCCTAAAATAAAGAATTATCAGACCAATGCAACCAGTTTTATTATCACAATAAATCCGGGGAAACCCCAGACTCCCCCAGAGAGAACCCGTTGCCATGGTTGCAGTGCCGGCTTCCTCCTTTAGAGATCGATGTAATGTAAACAGAGCGGCAAACATCAAAAAAAACATTTGGATGATTGACAGGTTTCACTTCAACCTCTGTCAAGATCATTAACGATTAAAACTAACACCCAAACGTAAACAAACATCAAGTAAAAATTAAAATAACCTTAAAATATATATATATATATATATAGAAATAATTTTCATAATAAATTCAGAGTAAGGAGTCAAAATTTGGAGGAAATACACTAAGAAAAAACAACTTCAATTCACGTGGTTGGAAATCCTTGCTGAGCAAAACAGGTAACCCCGGTCCTGGGGAAACTCCACTGATCTCTACTCTTGGGAAAATAGCATCCACATGCTTTTTCTGCTTTGGTTAGTCTCTCCAAATGGACAAAATCAAGTTTTATGGAAGGATCATGTATATATAGGATTAGATTAACTAATTTTTGTATTATTTTATACTGATGATCAATATTTCTATACGAAATCGTGGATAGAAAATGGCGAAAATATCAACAATATTGTACGTGTAAGTTCAATAATGACCGCGTCCATATGGGTAACAAGCTCATTGCCGGAGCTAAAAAATCTTACTTCTCATCTTCAGACTGCCTTTTAATTTCATCAAATATTAGATAAAATAATATATCAACGGGCAACATAACTTTTTGATAGTCTATGGGTCCGATTTGAATCTGTAGGACGTTGATTACGACACACAATTCAGCTCCACCACAATTGCGAATGAAGTGACCGATTGTAAAAGATTGAAGACTGTGTGAAAGATTATACTTTTTTCTACGTCATAACCTATGACATCAGAGGAAACTACCCCCGAAAGCCAATGAAAAACGAGTATTTCGGGGTATCCCAAGTGTTGCAAAAGACTCTCACACACGTCCACCGGCAGATTTATGAGCGCCGCTTATGTTAGCTTTGAAACATCCCTTCGTGATAATTTGATGAGATTTTAATCACAATTCCTTCAAATGCGACTGTGGTATCTCAAAATATATTTGAAAGTGGCAAATAATTCATAATGTACCCAAAAAGCTACAATTGACACAAATATATCACAACGCATGAACGTAAATCGGGACATCGTCAGATTGGTTGTCTATGCTTTATTTTGGGGTCCCTTGCATACAATTTACGATGTAGTTCACTACTCAGTCTACTGTTGAAATCACCTCTTTTACGCCTTTCAATTCGCCGCAATTTTCATCAATCGCTTCATATGAATATTAAAACTATACCGTTTACATATAAACTAAAGAACGTTTGATTAAATCAACATTGGCGACTACAGATGACAGCGTAAATCGGGACATGAAAATTTTCCGGGTCGCGAATTCAACAACCAGTCCATTTGGAAGCTTCTAGGACGATAACACGAGCTTGCGACGTATTTTGGCACTTTAACAAATCAAGAGCATCAGAACGTACAAAAATACAATACATAAGTAGAGAAAGAACAAATAGCAATAGATTTCTTGCTATTAAGGCAAATCCCAACGTAAAAAAGTTGACAACGTAAATCGGTGGGACACTGAAAAAGCTTAACTTCTGTAGCGGTATGAAGAAAAAGGCACCCAAGGAAAGCTTCATCGTTGGCAAGGAGTACATCCAGGACGTTGAATCACGTGGTCGTTCATTCATAAAAATGACCGATGGGTTGTGCATCACAACGGCGAATTTTAACATCGTAAATAAATCGTTGGGACACAAATGATCGTATTTTTAGATCAAGTTGTAAAATGTTTGACATACGGTGCTGGATTGTTTTACTAAATACACCCATTAGTTGTTTTATGTTTACTTTATGTAAAGAACAACTGATTTACCCCTTGCTATCATTACTTTAAAAATTACAGACCATGAAAAATGGGCATCCCTACGTAAATGTTTGGGACACGAAAATTTACGTTGTGACACCAACATTGATTCATTGATTGCACAATTACTTTGGGTTGCAAAATAAGGACTCTTCTCAGGGATAGATGTTTATTCGTGTTTTTTCACATAATGACCCAATTAATTAAATTCAAATTTTATATGAATATTTTCAGAGCTTATTTTGTTGTTGTTAGTGGAATACCTTAATATGTATTTAATAAATATATAAATATTAACAAATTGTGTGTAATTGTTCAGAGGGGGAAATGGCCATACAAACTGCATACCCATGAATTAATGGCTGGCCCCCTAATAAATGGAAACACCCACTTGTCTAACTTTCGGATACGCATCTTTTCATGAAAAAAAAATAAAAATAAAATCCATTGCCTGTTAATCAATTAGATAATTAGTGCGGGTCCCTAGGAACACCCCAGGTCCACTAACGGACGTGTCATTAAAAATATTAATTAAAAGAAGTACTTTGAATATTTTTCCTGCTTAAGTACCTACATATTCATGTAATTAAACAATAAATAATAATATAAGAAGAACCATAATACCAACATTTCTATATCGCCTCTTCCGAAGGATACAAGTCACCGTTGCCTAACTATTAAATAATTTTTAAACAGACGTATGCTTTAAAATTTTTATTTCTTCAGTTTATTTCGATTTATGTCATTCAGTACAACTCTTAATAATTTTTCTACATGCACTCAAAATCACACCATATGTGCTTATATATACAAGTACTCCTTTACATTGCAACTTTCGTCTTAAACATTAGCCGTTAATTCACCATGTAAATAAATATATATAATACGTGTAGGCCTACCAAACTGGGAATCAAACCCGGGAACCCTACTTATGAAACTAAATACTTAGCCACAATACTGCGCTAGATAATTTAATTCATATAATTGCTTTTCTTTTCAAAAATATATTGCGAATAAATAACAAATAAGCGGGTTTTTGAAGTAAAAATAAAGATACTTATACTGCTTGTATGTCGTTCTTTTTTGTTTACAATTGTTTTGCCGTATAACTTTGAAATTAATATTAAAAGTAACTAATTGCGTCTGGTGTACTTAAAACTATCAAAAAAATAACATCAACAATCATTAAAACGTACGCAGTAAGTTGTAAAATGAGTATTTTCTACGATTTTTGAAACAATTTAACGTAACTTAAAAAATAACTATTTATAATTGCTTTGTGAAACAATTCCAAATAAATGTGTATTTGTGACATTTTTATTAAGGGATTAATCATGTACATATTTTCAGTAGTACTATAAGAAAAATTAATTGAGTATATACGATTAATTATTTAGTACAATTACAAACCCACACTGATCATTTTGAGTGTTACCCCTTTGTCATTGCGAATAGATGTGGACAGACTTTTTCGTCAATTAATTTTGTATTTATTTATGCATCTTCCGTGATTTTTTTTAAATCCGTACATATGTTCGAGTTACACAGCAAAATTTCCAGGGAGCTGTATTTGTGAATCGCATATAAATTATACCATAATTAACTTCATGATTGCACTGCTTAAGAGTAGTTGAGACCAATTGGTAGAGTCAGACTTAGTATGTTCAAAAATAAGAAGTGAAACATGGTTTGTTATGTATAATCTAGTGTAGGGTTCATAATTTTTAGATTGTAAAATATCACTCATTATTTTCCCCATTCAGATCCAATTGTCCAAGCAGCAGTAGTTAATTGGTTACAGTATAAATATTTCCAAACCACCAAATTGAGCAGTTTCGATGTGTGCATAACCAATATTTGAGATTTATTTCACACACCTTGGCATTGAGATGATATACTCAGATTGGCATTGTACTCACAAGCTTGGCTCAATGTCGAAGTTGCACATCCGGTTTTTAGTATTCCTTCTACTGACAAGAGGCTATCAGGTACATGTAATTCTCCTTAATCTCTTAAATGACTTTTCCATGGGTTATATTTGATTTATTATTGTGGTGGACTTTGAGATTTTTGTATATATACATGAAACTTTTAAAGTTTCCGTGGACACTTTTGAAAAATTTAAAGTTCCATGGGTGTCTTTGCGATTTTGGATTGCTTTCCATGGAAACATTGTGGTGACTGTACTGTTTTGTTCCAATTTCTAATTCCAAAGAGGGTATCTTGTACAACAAAAACATGAGCCCACTTCAACATTGTCATTGATCACTTTCTTATTGTTTCAGCATTTAGTTTAAATGGGATTAAAAACACCTAACGAAACCTATTGAACTACATGATTAAGGTAAGGTACTTATACTTAATTAATCACCATACTATTGATGGAATGTAGGGGCAAGTGATCTGGGTATCAACAGTCTCGGTGAGACATGGCGTTATCAAATGTCCACATCACACACAAAGGATTTTTTAAGTACTATAGTAGAGAGAGGAGAGACCAGACAGACAACACGCACGCACGCACCCACACAACACACCACATATGGGTTCTGTCGTGTATGGTGCATGCGCGGTGCACCTTCACAGTATAAAGACACTAAATCAATGTCCACCCAAAAAAGGCACAAAAACTAAACAATTGTAGGAATAGCTTATCACAATGAAAGGCAGGTCTGCAGAATTCTCATGTTATTTTTCAAAACAAATGAAATTTGATAGAGAGGAGGAAAACAGAAGTGACCAAATATATGAATATAGCCATTCATTATATGTTGTAAAATTTTCCTACAGGCACGTAGTGCCAAAATATTTGATATTGTCCTTATTAGTTTGATTTTGGTCTTATTGTCACTGTATAAAAGTTGTAGGGTTATGTTAGGATTCCCATACTTGTTTCTGGGACTTGTTACAGACATCAAAAATGTGCTTTTTTGATGATTTGTTTGATTTTCTAAATTCTAGCAAATCATTGATAGTGCCCTTAAGTGAAATACATTTGGAATAAAACTCAGGCACACCAGCCCCAAACCCAAACTGTCATTTTTAAAAGCCTTTTTGAAGAATTTAAACATAAAATTGCATTTTTTTCTACTCCTACTATAAAATCCATTATTGCCATTTCCTTTCAACTCCCTTTGTTCTTCTTGCCCTTGATCTCTCCAGCATATACTACCACTCTTTGCTCTCGCCCTTCGTCTCACTGTATCACAACCTCCGGTTTAGGATTTGGTTCCTCGATTCTTCACAATCTTCAGTCTACAACTGCAAGTTAATTGAAACCATTCTCACAAGAAAGGCAACATTCAGGTCTGATACAAAAGTACTTATTCTCTCCAGTAATGATCGAAAGTGTTATCGGTTACCATCATTCCAAGAGGGCTCAGACTAACATATTCAGACTTTATTCACCGCCTCGTAAGTAAGAGCACCACCATTACACCATTTCTCAATATGATAACCCCCATTTATGGCAAGTTTGTAATGTACTTCATTTCTTGAAGTAAGGCCAGTGACAGTCAATGTATGTTTCCCATAACATTTTGTGAAGCTATAATGAGCAACTATTTTAATTTGTCATTATTGAGTTGTTCGTTAATTTTGCAGTAAACAACCATTTCACCAACCTTAAGTGTATGTACTCTAATACCCACAATGTTGTGTCAAAACACCATCCTACATTTATAAATGATTCTGCAATGTTCTTTGGTTTTTAAATCTATAAAATCCTATCACAAAAGGTGATTACAAGAAGAAGAAACCTTTATTTATATTTCTTCAAAATACAAATAATGAACTTTTAGTGGATTTCAGCATATCAAACGCGGGAAGAAAATCAACGCGGGCGGGTTACGGGAAACATCAACATCGATTTATACATTTAAATACCTTTTTAAAAAAAAAAAAAAAAACCTTTCATCCAAAAAAAGCAATGTGCAAACTTTGGCCCTAGAAATATTTCAACACCTTATTCAATTCTAACCCAACATTGTTCCTCTAATAAAAAAAAAATGATTCACATCAAAAAAAAACAGTTAAGTTCCTCTTGACATGACTCGTATAAACAGCGACTTTGTACACCAATGCGTTATATAGCAACATATAAAACTACAAGGCCACAGTATTTGATGCCTCAATTGAAGGAATTATTACTTTGCAGTCAAAATAAGCATGATAAGGTGGAGTCAAAGATATAATGGGTGGAGTCATGTATGTTGCTTGTGTATTCATATGAATAATGGTGCATAATTAGGTCATCAAGTGTCACTCAAGTTGCCTCTTTTGTGTTTACCTCTGAGTCACTGCATAACAAAAGATTATCAGAAGAGGGAAATCAACGCATGGCGAAGATGGAGGGAAAACTTCTTTTTTTCCACACGAACTTAGTTCCTGTTTACTGAACCACTTGTTCCAATTTTCCTGGATTTTAGACCAGGACGTCGGGAGGGAACCTGGAGGGATCCTGGGGGAGTCTTTTGTTTAACATAACCAGGAACACCCAGGAAATGGTTTCCTGCTTTTGATTTTTTTAATAGGGTAGTCTGGTGCACTATTTGGTGACAATTATTTTCCATTGGTTGATGTTGTGTGGGCATCATGAGGGCTCCCGTGTCCTCTAACAAAACAAGCCAGGGGAAAATATTATGGGTTTTTATTTTACATACCTCTGCGTATTCTTGCAATTCGCATACGGTGCACCGCCAACAATTGCCTCAGAGAGGCATGTTTTCCCTATACATTATGAGGAAAAATTGACATCCATATATCCTGCATAATACAAATATTACCAGAACACAATCACTGAATAAAAGTTAAAAGTTTGTGAATATAATGGTCGTGTTTGCGTGCAAGTGCAAACTAAAACTGCTATTAACTTAACCCTTTGATTTGTTTTTGATCACAAAACTATTTTGTTGAGCTGTATTTAATCGAAGGAGTCAGGCGGCGGTGTCGACCCTTGCGGTCAAACATTTGGCCTTCAGGTAACTCCCTGTTGGTGCAGGATAGTGCAATGTGAGAATTGTGATATCTCTCATGTGAAAAAATCATATTTTCAAATGCAATTTATATATTGAAAAATCCAAAGGGTCAAAATTGATTGATAAAAGTAAAGAAATTCCACCCTTCTGATTGCTGGGAAAAGGACCTTTTTCCTTCTCAGTTTCCCCTCCTGTTTTGAGTATGTACCTGAATGATCTTTGCTTTTTTAGTATTGCTGCTACAAACAACTGCCATTTTGTTTCTACTTCATGAGACTTCTTCTCTGCCATGAGTGTTCCTTTGGGCCTTACTGCCCATCTTCTGATTGTGTGTCGATAGCTGATGCGGGCTTGTTCGTGATCTCAAGAGATAATAGCATATATTTAGAATAGATTTGATGTTGCTTTGTCATTTTTCATAAAACTTGGATAATATTCCAATGATAAAGTTTATTGTTTACACTCAACATTTGTTAGTAAATTATGGAGCTTCAGTACTTATGCCATAGGACGGAGGAATATAGCCACTTTTTTATGCAAACAACTCGCATTCCTCCCGGTTTTAACTTTTTCCATTTAAGAGAAGCCTGTTTCCTCCTCTCCTCTCCTTGATGAATGTTTCATGTTCCCCTCTCAATCAAATTTTCTTTTTCTTTTTTTTTAGGGAGGTGGAATTAAAGATTTAAATCCTGAAATTAAGGACCCATTTCAGCTATCAATTTTAGTTTATTTAAATATTATTATTGAATTATACTTAAATGAATGACATTGCCTTGTACAATGCATTACTAGTTTGATAGACTATCAGATAGTTTTATAATCGGTCCAGCCGTTGGCTGTAAGAAGCAAAAAAATTTGCACGAAACTGACACCCATAGGACATGTGTTTGATATGTTTTTTGTTGTGCATACATTGAAGTACCATTCCTTGCCTTAAATTCACTAGGCTAAATGAGAAAATAATGAACTTCTTTCTTCTGAATAAGAACTTCTTCTTCTGCGTGCTCCAAAATCCTCACTTTTGATGGAGTTTTCATTGTGTCGGAAATGATACTAAAATGACCATAATCCGTAACTGTAAGTCCAATTGGATCTAGTTTTCCCCACAAAATAAAGGGAGTTTCCATAACCGTGACCCCAGCTGACACACCCTTTTTCCTGACACACTTATGATTTGGAAACCTCACAGAATAAACACTATTTATTCTGTATGTTTCAAATTCAATGTGTGTGTCAGAAAAAGGTTTGTCCGATAGGTCGTTTAATGGAACTCCCACACTAAAAGCAACAGAAAATGGTACCACAAACGAGTTTTAAAACTGATTTTTGATTTTGCTTGCTCACTCAATGGACTGGTTTTGGCTAGCTTGCATGAAACACAAACATATTAAAATTACCTAATGGTCGCATGTCATGAACTGGTCCTTTAAATAATATGGTTATTTGTTTTCATGGTTCGCCTTTTTTTCATGTACTTCACACTTTTTTTGAGAACTTCTTACTACGGCAGAATACCCGTGTGACTTTGGTATCAATTTTGTTTGCTATTTCCTCCCTTGAAATAAAAAGTTCAGGTCATTCGGATGTATTATAAGAAAGTTATGGGATAAATGTTCAGTATGTCACAGTGACCCGGCGGTTGAGGAAGCCGGCGGTTGAGGAAGGCCCTATTGTACACACAAAATTGTGTGCAAAATGCATTACTTTGAACTTTATCACTTTAAACATGTTCCATGCTAGAGCGTCAAATTACCCACACATAAAGATACATTCACTCTTCCTCCCATTAAAATCTCATTCTTAAAAAAATAATTAAAGTAGTAATTAGATATGTTAATTAAAGGTGCAATTTATCCATCAATTTTTTGTCATGCAGCGCTGGCATTTTTCCTCCCCATTTTTCCTCCTCTGTCTCACAGTGCCATTTTCGAATTATTTCTTTACGTAAGTGGGTGCTAGAATTCACATCAATGAATGGGTAACTGATTTTGATAAGTGATGAAAATTTATGAAAATGTTAATTAAAACTGTAATTAAGAAAATGAAAACTAATAAACCACAGCATAAATATAAACAACAACATAATACCCATGAAAATAATGTGTACCCAAATAAAAGTAGCATCCCCACTTTTCAAAAACCATGTCTGAGGTATTGATCAAACCCTCAATATTAAAATAGATAATTTAACAACAAAAAGAATATCAATCAATTAAAACAATTAAAAAAATGAATGGTGGTGTTAAGTCGTTTAAACGTGTACCATTCATAATGCAAGACCACCCTGTATTGAAGTTTAGGACCTTTTATACCCCCTGTAACAAAACACAAAAAACATTAAATCAAATATGATTTTCCCATGTAAATTGCTAACATTGATTGTTGGTCATTCAATTTCCCTTATACAGACAATCAAATTCGGATTACTGTCAAAGTATTTTGGGATGTACCCGAAGCTTCATTCAAATTTTGAGCCACCATGTAATCTGCATACATGGTAATATATAAAAAATACAAGAAGCATTGAATTTAACAATTACTCATTGAAAAGTGATTTACAAACCTTGACAAATCAGAAAAACTCCTGCAATTTTTCATATTAACACATGCCACTTTTTTTTTTTGCAATTTGCGATAGCATGTTTTTGATCACACCTGTATATCTGACCTGATAGATGCACGCAGTTCTTACTTATTTAAAATTGAAAGCCCTAGTAATGTTATATTCAGAATCATAGGTCTTTTGGTCTACTCCTCAAAAATTAAAAAAACTCAGGGTGCAAATTATGGTTAAAAATGAAACATTTCTTTCAAGTTACCCTATATGATATTTGCACACCTGTATTCTTGGGTTCATTTGTGCATAATGACACCTTGTGTATAAGCCTTTCCAACATGTAAACTTTATGGGTGTTAAGTGTACACAATTAAAGGCTATGCGCTGTTGAATCAAAATTGGTGTATTTCTCAGGTTTTTGGGGTGGTGAAACATTTTTTTAGAGGACAAGTTTGTGACTTATGACCTAATGCATTAATACTGTTGTTCAATGACTAAACTTACCATTTTGCAGGTAGTTTTCAGGGCTTTCTTCCAGATTCATTAGCACCGGAAGATTTCTAGTCTATGACTTTACAATCTCTGATGAATTCTTGCAAAGCAGACAATTCACTTGCTGACTCAGACCAGCAGTCTTCCCATCAGTTCCTTCACACGAATACTAGCTATACTTCCTAGTCGTCGGAATCCTTATCAATTAGTAGGCAAGAGTTATTGTTCAAAAAGCAGTTCTGCCAAAAGGACCTAGTTATTTAAATCGAAAATCAATCCATAGACAGCCAACGCATACATTTCATTTTCATCATTGGCAGCGCAGGGGGGTTGCATGTGGCGGCTGCCCCCCCCGAATTTAAAAATTCAGGAAAATCTGGTTTTTAATATATAAAATGCGTAAAAATTAGGGTTTTACAACTAGTTAATTTTGTACTTTCCCCCCCCCCATATGTTTTTGCCCCTCCTATTAGTTTACCCGGCACTGGCCCCTGTTGTCATCTTTGTTGAATTTTATCAACAGAAGATAAAAACGTATCACTTGGAGCTATTTTAATTTACCACCCTTATCAGTTAATAGTATGCGCCTGAAATAAACTGATGACATCATCATGTGTATAACCAGGTGATTGCAGGGTAATTTTAAGGGATTTATTGGTATATATCTATCATAGTGTTAGATATTTGTACCATGTCACCTTCAGGTTTGGCGTTCCTTGAAAGTGCTTGCAAGTACAGGGAACTAACGCAGTCTATTAAGCCCTTCCCTACATGCACCAGTTTTGCGTTCATTTTCTCTAATTGCCCTGTACGCACAGAGGAGGTACGTACATACATGTACAATACATGTGCTAGGATGCCTTGTTACCAGTCAAGTGCAGCTCTGTACATACGCAGTCAATGTACAGCACTTTACATGTTTCTCAGATTGAAGCCTGACACCAAGTATAGATATTAGACTATATTTTCAAATATTCAAGTCCTGTTTGATTCCATATTTGAATAAAAAGAACAAAACAATATTTTTAATAAAAAAAAAACTAAAGAAATCCATTGACAGATCAAAGTTACAGATTTTTAAATTTTCTTTCAATGCTTTTCCTGAACTGTTACCTATGAAAATTCTGTACAATCTGGCCCGACTGAAATTAAACAAAAGTCAAAACGGCGGAGGTGATCCTGTTGAGTTTTTTTCCATAAAACTTGTAGAACATGGGCAAAAATATAGACAATGTCATTGATGACGGATTAAAAAAGGACTCCAAGAAAGTTCATAAATACGCAAAAAATGAGCAAAATGGGGCAAAATTGAGGAAATGTGAAAATCTCTGAGCAAATATCAAATGGACCTCGATTTAATTTCCTTCTGAAGTATTCATACATCGGCATGAATGATATATCCAAATTTGGGCAAATCGGATGTCGAAATCACCCCGCCATTTTACCTGAAACTTCCTGGTACCCACACAATACGCTCTTTTATGTGGCCATTGACTCAGGTTTGCGTGGATTTCTGCAGATTTAAACACCATCTGTTTGGTGAGCTTATGGTTTCCCAATCATTACCAAATTGACAGGTATTATACTATCCTTTGCTTTTTAAACCTGAACTCAGATTGAAAATAAATCTGTGGTTTTTGTTTTCTATTGTTTAACTACACTTGTTTCAACATAGATTGCATGGTATTTCAGAAAAGTGACTGTTGTTACTTCCTAACAATAGTTACAATTTTATGATATTGTCTATATAGTATTTCAATAAGTGAGATTCCTTGCATATTTCCATGGGGTGATATTGATATGGGGGTTCAATCCCGGCCATGCAGTGACTAGCCTGTGTTGCCATTACAAAACATTGTGTCCCATGGTTACAGAGTTACGTACAGTCTAATCAGCTTACGGAAACTGATGCATTCAGTTCTACAATGGTCCCGTTTAAGTATGAGGACTTAAGTTTACCTACACAGACGAATCTGTGTTAGTGGGATATAATCCACTAACACAGGAAAGCGTATTGAATCTCTCTTCACCGTGTTTACGGAGTCTTGTTGACATTTTCTAAATTAACATTTGCCTTTTTATCCTCTTACCTTTACGAAAATGTCCGATGATAAACAAAATCACACACGGACTTTTACAACAAATGCCATGTTGAATTCAAAAAAGAAGAGCAGAAAAGGTGTAAATATATCAAATTATCGCTATGTTCTCAATTATTCCTTGTTGACAAATTAAACGGCATGATGACCTTAGGTCAGACAGATTGGTGACCTCTTGGAAGCCGACAACACCATATCCAGATTTTGACTACACGTAACAATTTAACTTTTTCATGCTAGTGGGTTTCAAATTAAAACTACTATAAATTGCTTTATTATGACCTTAATTATGTTTTAATATCCATTGTAATACGTTTTAAACCTCTACACACGGTAAGGAAGAAATACTACTTTGTTTAGCAGAATAAGAAATTTAATAAACAGTGTGTAACACTTCAAATGCGTGTACGGGGAAAATTTTGCACTTCTTATTTTTCAACTTTTAATGTTTTTTTAAAAAAAGCGGCCCAAAAATAAAAAATTTAAACTTGTGAAAGGTGTTTTCGATTCATAAGGTATGATTCTTTTCTTTTGAAAAACATAAATTACACCAATGAAAAAAAAATGTTCACAATCTAAAAATAATCGCGAAAAATAATTATCGTAAAATGCTTTGCAACTTTGTTTCTAGCAAGGTTCAAAGTGCATGTCATCACATGGATTTCATTTAGCTTGCACGAAGAGTTAACACTTTTCCACTCAGGATTTCACCCCGTTTTTTGGTCCTATCGCGTTGCACCCTTGAAATTCTGCATGTGAGATATTTACCATGATTATGTAAGACCTATCATACGCCACAAATTTTGTATGAGAAGCCTAGCATTTCGTCTATATTGCAAGGTACGCATTTCAATTTGCGAGTGAATCAAACATGGTTGACGTCACTGTAATATAGACTGTTTGTGTGTGTAGAGGGTTGCCGCTGGGCAAAGCCGATGAACCACACATTCGATGGGTGTAAGGTAATACCAGGTTGGCCGGATGTCCCAAATCTGCTTGTGCTAATCTCAAAGCAAAGGTTGGCCCATTTTGGATGCTAAATAAAACTCAGTTGTTTATGCCAGGGCATTTAAAGGAAAAGGGCCTTGTCAGCAGCTTAAGTTGGGGCCCCTTAGCCATCAAGAAGCAACGCAATATCGCACTTTAGTGCTACTAAGGTGTGTCCAAGGTGGGCCCTGAGAGAATATTTTAGGGGGCGGGCCCCGGTCAGCAGCTGCTAACACGGCTGACTCTTAAATCCGCAACTGGTTTATTATGCATTGATATAAGTTCTTAAGCATTATTTCTCCAATGCTGTGATAAAGAATGATTCTTGCATGTCAAAGGTAATTTATTTCAAATAACAATGTCTAAGTGGAATAATTGCTGACCAGTGTCTCAATCCTGATACTTCCATTGACACATCCAAGCTATCTTAGATGTAAAATATGTAATTTTAGATCCAACATTTATTTACTAGCTACAAGTAATACATCGTATGAGTACCATAAACTTTTTTTACCTGTGGCCGTTAATTTTTTTTAAATTCATCTTGATACCGCTCATGGAGAATGGACAGACCTTAAACCTTTATAATGGGCTCACTTCTTTGAAATTATACTAGCATGACTATTCGGAGGAATAATTGTTTGAACGATTTGCGAAACAATTTGCTGCACAACAGAGTGTAAACACAACGATTGAAATTGAAAATAGACCACGCGATACGCCCGTGTACAGGTCGCACAGCTGGTACTGCGTAGGCTACGCTTAGTTCAAACAATTATTACGGCGACTATAGTATAATACCCCGGGTATGATACTAACCTAACTGAACTGCATTTGAAGAAAGCAGCGAGCAAGCTGGCAACATGCACAGAGCATCAGCTGACAAATGGAGCAACTCCGAATTGATGGGAGAAGGAACAAGACTCCAAAAATTATTGGTCAGAAAACCAACTAAATTCACAGATAAAACCGAGTCATAACAGCAGAAAAACTTTGCCAAACTCTGAATTTTGCATTCTATTTTGCGTACGTTCAATACTTTTGCGGTTTGTGACATTTTCAAGTTTTCAGTTGCGGTTGTTGAATACACTCATTACTACTCTCACTGCAACTGCCGTGCCTGGCATGAAACTTATGAATTTGTGGACTCTCTACATGTATGATGGAGACCTGAGATGGAGGACTACATGACATGTGCCATGCCATGGAGAACAGGAAGTTTTTTCATCTGATCTCACGAATGAAGAAATTTTTTTAGATACAGGCGCAGGTATTGATTGTTGATGTAAAAAAAAAAAGAATCATTCAGTGAGTAAATTTGCTGTTTGCTGAAAAGTTGAGTTATTACATGTATTCTGCATCCTGAAGAGGAAATACAGAGTCAGACTAGTGACAGAGAAGACATTCAATTTTCACACATGAACGCCTCTTGTCTCTGATGATGTTCAGCAGGGTAATCTCTTGATTCTAGCAGGGATAACTTGGAAGAGCCGTAATTGACCCATCAGGAGGCCGACTTCCAATTTGTGAACATCGCCCCGACCAACAGAATAGTGGTGCTGGCTGGTGACACTAAAATTCATGACAAAGAACAGCTGGGAATTCTTATGGGAGCTGACATCTGGTTGTAGTGGCAACGGTGAAATATAACTTTTTATCCAGTAAAAGTCACTCAATTCTCATCGTAGGTTTATCTGTGGATTTTTTTTCAAATTAATAAAAAAAATACACTTACATATTTCAAATGAGAATAATATTTACTTTGGTGATCTACTTTTTACATAGAATCGATGGAAAAGTTGGTAAAGTAACTAAACGTATATAAATAAGTAATCTGCAAATTAATCCTGCAGTTGACGCTTCATCTTTCATTGGATTGTGTACAAAATTATTCAAATTATCAGCATCAAGTGGCGAAATCTTTGCTAATAGCAGGATAATAGTAGGGAAAAGATTATTTTGAATCGGCGGCGGTGCGTTTGAAAACATTGGAGGTTTGTTACAAATTTACATAATATTTAAAGTGTATGTAAATAAAGATGTACTAAATGTAATCGTAAGCGCCCGACTATGCGTAAGCTCATATTGAGGGCCAAAGAAACTCACAAGCCTTTTATTTAGAAGTCTGCTGATAAATGCAGAGACAGCCAGAGTCAATTTGAATGACAAAACAATCATGCATATTGCATTGCATGACAAACAATGTTAATCATGAATCAAGTCAAGACTGAGTTGGGATGATTTTCGGTTTTTTAAAGTTAGAAGCCCATTCCTTTTACAAAATAAGAGTATTTGAAGTGTGTAGTGCGTCCGATAGAGTAACAAGCACTGGCAGGTGATCGGTGCCAGTTTCTTGAAACAATCGCCGATTCTTGAGTGGCTCAGTCGTGGGTAGCCATAAGGCGAGAATAAATCAAAATTTCAAAAATATTTATAAATAAACAAAATGTGTTCCCTGGATAGATATTACTATCCCTGACATGTAAACCACATCTCTCAGCTTAAAATATAGTGAAAGATTTTTGAAGAAAGATTTGGAAAAAAGCAAGCCTATCTTACTTACCATTCACATTGCGCCAGTAAAACAGGAAGCAGAAGTGTTGCTACCCCCCCTATCCATTGCATTTTGGGAGTGCGAGTTGTCAAACGCGTATTAATTTTTCACATACTGCATGTCACAAATGTGTATCGATGTTGCAATGTGTAACAAGCCTATGGGCTCTCCAGGGTTATAATTAAAATGGTCAGGACAATGCCCAAGTTGGCGCTTGCTGGGTGGAAACAGATAAAAAAACGAACGAGTTGTCGGGCCATTGAGCAAGTATAATGTTTCTAGACTCGCGAGGTCAAATTCCCATTGTGCAAACAAATATTAGAAAACTCGCAGTGTTGTGCATTACTTACTGTGTTAAAAGGTCACACGTGGTCTTCGCAACTACACACAAAGCGGACCCCACGTTGGCAACGCGATAGTGACGCCCTTTTGGGAAAAGGGAAAATATTTTATTATGATCTTTGCATTTCTAAACTATCTCAACAAACTAAATGCCTGACGATGTTATCATGTCTAGGATCATTTTATATTCGATGATGCTGGGGAAATCAACGACAGAGTGTAATTTGGCGGGGTTAATTTTCCATACGGCTTTCATGGGCTTTAGGAGCGGTAATAATACCAAAAAGTATGCTGTAAAATTTACGCTGGTCTGCCCTGTGCTGGGTTCGTTATGGGAAGTGGTGAGAGACCAAAGTCGTGGGGAACCAGCGTAGCTGTAAATGCAATGTGATCAATTGCGCAAGCAGTGGAATACGGCCAATAAGATTAATCTTCGAGCAACCCCCGGCCCCCAAATGATTCAGCTGCACAATTTATGCGAAGGGGCCGAGGGGAGTGATCAAGATTCTTTCTTTGCCGTGTCCACCACCAAGCATGTTGAATTAAAATCGGCGATGTTATATTTTATACAACAGCAAAAAATCAGGGTGACTATAAAAAACAAAGAACCAAGACCCCCTTAACTATAAAACAAGACCAACTTAAATATTAAAACAAAGACCCACCTAACTATAAAAAAAAAGACCCCCTCAACTATAAAACAAAGACCCCCTCAACTATAAAACAAAGGACCCCCTAAACTGTGTATTAAGTATAGGTCTTATGTAGAGTGTAGAGTGTATGTAAAGGTGCGTAGTGAGAATTTTAGTAGTATTATATAAAAATTTGAAAGTAAGGACGTCACTGATGGCGTCATTAGAGGACTTTTTAAATTTTTATATAGTGATTTTGGTATAGCTAGATTCCCTATACAAAAAAATCCCATAGAGAATTTATTTGTATTTAATGTTATGGGGTATTTGTTATTTAGTTTAGTTATTTTTACTTTATTTATATTTATTTTTTTTATTTTAATTTATTTGCTATTATTCTTTTTTTAATTTATTTTATTCATATTTATTTAATTTATAAATTTATATTTATTTATATGTATTGATAGTTCATTGTTATTAATTTATTTATATTCATTTATAGTAATTATTTCTATGATGATAATTGGACATATATCAAGATATTACATGGGAAAACCCTGTTGACCAAAAGGATAAAATCATATTTTGCCACAAAAATCAGACGAATTGTAAAGTAACATAAAAAAAACACTTTGGTTCTATTTTTAATACATAAGCATAATAAATAAATATAAATATAAGAAAATATAAATGAAGAATAAATCAAAATAAACTGAATAAATAACAAAAACTAAAAAAAATAACTAACTAAATAAAAATAAAAAATGACTCAAAATTAAAATTAAAAAATAAATAACAAAATAAATAGTTGAGGGGGGTCTTTGTTTTATAGTTGAATAGTTGAGGGGGTCGTTATTTTATAGTTGAGGGGGTTTCTTGGGTCTTCTTTGTTTTTAGTTGAGGGGGGTCGTTGTTTATGTTAGGTGGGTCTTGTTTTATAGTTGAGGGGGTCTTTGGTGTAAGTTGATTGGGGTCTTGGGTCTTTGGTTGGAGGTATTGGGTCTTGTGTTATAGGTCACCCAAAAAATCAAATGAAAAATAAGGTGGTTAAACAAGAGAGGTGGGTGGTTGAGATATTGTCAAGGTTTTTCTGCAGCCAACGGCAAGCCAAAGGTAGAAGTACACGGGACTACACCGCAGTGGAAGGGCTGGATCTAGCCTAGGGCAGGGTATGAAAGAGGGGTGGGGGTAAATTAAAAGTAAGTGAATTAGTGTTTCTTTTTCGGAATTCTCTCGAATTTATAGTATTGGACAGTTTTTGGCGGGGACGGAGTCCGGCCCTCTATTAAAATAGTACGTCTCAGTTTTTGATGGGGAAAGACCATACACAGTGTTGACTCCTATATTTATTATTAATTACCACCACACACAAACCTCACACACACAAGCACACACCTACATGGACATATACACCCACAATACACACACTATCTCCACACACACGCACATATAATATACCACACATACCACACACACACACACCATTTTTATAATTATTAATAGCCTATAGCCTATAAAAACTCAATAGACTTTTGTTAACCTGTTTCACGCAAATGAGGCAACTTAAACATTTTCTTTCGGCTTTATTTAGAAAAAAATCATTGTAGCCTAATATATCGTGAATGATCGCTAATTAGCCCAATATATCAGATGACGTCATATTTTGTTTCAATCGACATGTGATCACTTGTGCCAAGCACGTGATTCATGCACCAAAAACTTTCACGTTTGCCAACCAGGCGTGGTTGCGGTCGGTCCGTGTGAACATCGGTGCCAGAAATTTCACACGAGGTAAAGCACCCGACGTCCAGTTTATAAAAACAACCGTACAGCACATCGACATGAAGACAACCAAAAACCGTTGTGAGGACCAGTTTTAGGTTGGATTGCTTTGAAGCAGATCATGAACATATAATGGTAGAATAATGTTACCTCTATTGGAATACCATTCGAATACCAATCGTCTCGGACGTAATTTCACCACATTTCGAGAAAATAAAATGGCGATTCAATGTCAAAAGTCTAGTACTTTTCGGCCATCGTCTTCGACACAGAAATTGAGTCACTTTCAACCCCCGATTTTGAATAGAAAACCTTCGGATCGACCATGTGCAAGTCGCTCTGTGTAGAATAATGTTGACACTACATATTAAGGCAGTTTTTAATGATCATAATAACAAACTTTCAATGAATATCGCAGTTGAACACTACTGATTTTCGAAATAGCTGCCGCTTGTCTTACGGATTATTGTCGTCTGCTGCCCATTTTCACCGTGAATGAGTAAGGACGCACACTCGGCGGGGTGCATGATTTCCGCTTATAATAAGGCCCTGCCCACACTTGATTTTTTAGTTTCTGGTGCCGGCCCCGGTGGGTCAAATTAATCATATTTTGTAATAATTCTTATGGTAAATAAATCGAATTTCCATTTTTTTTTTCTCTCTCTCTCTCTAGCCATTATGGAACTCAAAATCACAGCAGTGACAGGGTCACTGAGGGCTGCCCTTACGTCAGGCTCAATTTCAGTAGACATGCAGTTAGGTAGAAAAAAAACTCCCAGACTTGGAAAGTCGAGTGAAAGTTCATCTGTCAGAGTTTTTTGGGTTTTGTTGGCTGTGAATTGGGGTCATTTTGTAGGGCAAGTGGTTCAGTGGTGAGAGGCTTTGTAGTTATTTCTTTTATGTTAGCTTAGTTACAAAGGCATTGGCAATTACAATGTAAAGTCAACATTTCATGGATGCATTGTATTTTGAACATTCCAAATTATTTAAAAAAAAAGTTATATGATGAAACATGCTCAATATGAACAGTGGCGTAAACTTCTTTTGACATTGCGGGGGATGCGGGATGATGAAAAAATTTATGAATGAACCAGAGTATGCCTGAAAAGATCCATTACTAGCACATGCCCGCGAGCGCGAGAAAAATTTTGCCATTTAGAAGCTAAAATCGGTGGTTGTAAATGTAATTAGAACAAATGCGCGCAAAGCGCGCCAAAAAATATTTGCCATTTTTAAATATTATGGTAAAATATGGGTTATTTGGCCAAGAAACACACATGAAACAGGCATCAACATTGGGGGGATGATCGTATTGACCATGACCATCCCCCCTCATCAAAAATTGGGGAGATAATCCCCCGGGATTTAAGCCTAGACTATGAGATAATAGCTTGTGTTGTAAAATGTTTTCAGATTGGGCCTAGAAAAAGTTGTCGCCTCTAAAGAATTTTAGTTAAAAGGTATGTTAAAACTGCAATTGTGAGATAGTCATGAGATTATGTTATGAGGAGCAGTTCAAACAAAAAGAAACTTTGAGAAGGTCATGTTGGGTTTAGATAGCAATCTACAAGCAAGAACATGGACCAACAACTATAGATGATGCTGTAGTGCAAAGCATTCTAGCCAGAATGCTTTGTGCCGGGGATTTGTGTAGAAGACTTGTAGAGATTGCCCGTAGGTTAAGAGTTTGCTCAGAAATCAAGTGAACAACAGCAACCTCAATTTTTCTCTGATACTGTTAATCTTGTTCATGGCGAACAAAATGCATCTTCCAAGAATATTGAATCATTAGTTTCTCAGGTGGCAGCACTCACTGCAAAATGTATAAAATAACAGATTCTGGTGATGCCCACACTTGTGATGAAAACAGGCCTACATTAGTGTGAACTCTGGCTCAAACGAGTCAAAGGTTTCATGGAAATGAAAAACAATAGTATACCAGTTTAAATCAGTTTTATTCACCACACAAATCGCCAAAGTTCTTGTGACAGATATTCGAGAAGAGATGATCAGTATCATGATTCCAGGTACATATTCAGACCGTATAGATGTACACCAAATTTCCTCTTTGAAAAGTGCTTATTTTTGTCTAAATATCATAAGCTGTGATCCGACGGAAAATAACATGTCTTGCAAATGGTAATTACCCTCTGTATCAATCTCTTTATGGTCTCAATCATGAATTATTAGCAGATATTTGTGCAGACTGAGGACCTTTTTTTGGGGGGGTTAGGGGTATGTGGAAATCATGATTGTTTGGGGGGCGGGTCACATAAAAATTCATCAGATTGTAAGCTGAATGATTTGACCAGTGGTGGTACAGATGTGGTATATTTTTGTCTTTGGAGGTGGTAGGAAGGGGGAGGGACTTAAGCAGGTTGTTTTTCTTTAAATTTTTCGAGGGACCTAAAATTGTCGGTCCCTGCCAGTCCTGCAATTTCTTTTAGAATAGATGTCTTTTGATACATTAAGTCTGGAATAGTAGGGCAAACTCCCATGCATTAGCATGTATACATGAAGTATTGCCTCTTTTTCTATGCAAATCGCTCAATCATAGTTGTTAATGTCCAATTGAAAGTCGATATAATGAATTGACACAAAATAATAAATAATGAATATTGAATTCTCACTCATCGCAAATTTAAAATCCCCAACAAGAAACTAAAAATCAAGTGTGCAGGGCCTAATCATAGATTTTGTAACTTACAAATTTTTCAAAAAACAAATGCAAGAAAGGGAAAGATGATGATTTTTCCATTAAAATGATGATTTAATCGTGTCTGGAGGTCAAATATTTGCAAAGTTATGATAAAGTTGCTCTATTTCGCACAAATTTGTCCCCTCATGGACTGAAAAAGCTCTCCAGTGCTTGTGTTCTTTAGTACAGTAATGCACTTGTCAATTTCAATCCCGGTCCCGGGACTAGCGGGGACTTAGCCGGGAATGTACATTTTGCTGTCGTGACACCCCCGCCTTTGTCCCCGCTAAAGTAGCACGAAATCCCGGGTAGCCGGGCTTACATTTTTTGTACATACCCCGCTATGTCCCGGCCCCTACTAGCCGGGCTTTGGTGTGACAATCCCCGTATATTCTCGGCCAATGCGGGCGGGGACTGCTTTAAAACTCTGTACAGTCCCGGCTCGGTCCCGGTGTTATAAACTACCATGTCCGCTGACTGAGTGTCCTACCACCGATCTGTCTATTGTGTTCGCCATGAGTTCTGTATGATGTTTGTTCAGCACTGTACCCAAATGGCCTCGTATACAAGGTCACGGGTTTTTCCGTAAATGTTGCTATGGGAGCTAGGGACACTCTCTCATGGGGGGACATCAGGTTTCTTTACCACCGGCCTATGCGACAAACAGGTCTAGGACTATATAAAATTCTACTACATTTTGGATCGCCGGAGTGTTAGAACGAGCAAAATTTCACCAAATCGGAAGTTATGTTGCGAAACAAACCTGGTTTAGTTGGTTTGTTAAAACAATCCACATTATCCACGACGATCTCCGACCACTAAACATAGCAGAGTAAATCTAAAACCCTGCATCATCTGCCAACGGAAACCAACAAGATATCATGGGGATTGTAGTTTGTCGGCCTACTTTGTGATAGTGACTTGCTATAATAAACTGAATATATGCCATTGCCGTACTCTGTCAGCGGGTATCAATATATATTGCAACTCTGCCCAGGGGGAGGCACTCAAGCATCTTGTTGGAATGCATGATGGAGTTCATATATGCGCAGCTACAAAGCGAAAAAACGTGCATAAAACACAGATATTTTGTAGTCTGCAATCACCCCTTTTGGCTCCATTGAAATCGAATTGTCTACTTCCCCTGTTTTTTGGGAGGACGGTTTTAAAGGAAAACATATTGGCATAAATCTATCGGCACTATAATTATAATGAAATATCCCTAAAATAGAAGTACCCAGATGGTTTTCATGGTCTTGGAGTATTCCTTGCAAAAAAAATCCAGATTATTCAACCAAATGTCACACTGTACAACAATCATGGAAGCTGCCATCTTTATTCCCTGTGCTATATTTACAACGCCGCACGCAATACCGAAACAGAAGCCAGCGTGATATATTTCGCTGGCTTCTGTTTCGGATTAGTTGATATCTCGACCGTGCGACGATGTGCGTGTGCGCTGCTTGTATAGCTTGCCTCAGGGATCCTAAATAAATCGGGGATAGGACACTCGGTCAAGAGAATGGATGTGTACTGCACACTGATCTGCATGAAATCTGTAGCTTATAGTTCGCCAGTCGTGCGTGGCACTATTACGCTACGTCATCCCCCGGCTTACGTCATGAAAACGTTTATGCATAAATAATTAGGTAGCTTATTGAAAATGGTGGCGCTATCACCATTGATATCGAAATCGTCTATGGGCATTTGTGCACAGTGTCACCCGCCTGCTTGCCTTTCACGACATGGAAGAGATCGGACTGCAGATTTGACGGGCGATACTGCTCACTGATAGCTTGGTTTTATATGGTGTGACACATGCGTTAAAGTCCCTGTTTATGTCCCGGAAAATTTTTTGTACCTCCCGGCTTAAGTCCCAGCTATCATCAATGATTGTCCCGGCAGGGCGGGGACAAGCTAACTTACATTCCCGGCCAAGTCCCGGCTAACATCCCGGCTTGCGGGGCAATACTTTTTTGTACATGCCCGGCTATGTCCCGGCATATACCCCGCTATGTCTCGGGACCCCCAGGGCCGGGATTGAAATTGACAAGTGCATAAGGCTGTGATTATTGACACAGTTGAGCATTTTTAGAGTGCTCGTGGTAAATTGTGGGTTTATTTTATGAGGTCCAATTACTCTGTTTTGGTAATTTATGCATCAAAGATTTACAAGTCACCTACATCCGGCTTAGTCACATGGTCTATGGTACAAAAAAGAGGTGTTTAACAATTTTCTCCATAGAACCACACAATTTGCATGGCAAAGGATATCCGCATGACCGCCGTGCGGAGAAGAACTCGTCCACTATCCGCACGACAGGCGTGCGGAGAAGAACGTTCTTGCTATTCCCACGACCGCTGACATCACACATACACGAACAAAATCCATGCAGGGCTGTCAAAAAGCCAGAGAACGGCAAAACTCCAAAATCGCGGTCTTCGTATGCGGTGTTTGCCTGCTATGCTAATCTACAGAGGTTTAGAGTAGACCTACTTGTTCATTGTTTTATATTTCTTATATTAAAAAAAAATGAACGTGTTTCACGTTCCCGATTTGAAGATTCTTCAGTTTTTTATTTTGTAAACTTTCTTTCAGTAATAATTTGCTCTGAAAAAAAAGAAACGTACCGAGTTGCTCATTTGGCAAATAAAGCGAAAATGTGGAAATATGGAAAGAAGGAAAAATGGGGGAGAAGGAAAAATGAGGAAAAAAGGAAAAATATATGCCCACTGTGGGGCTCGACCCCACCACACTGTGCTTAAAAGTCCCATGCTCTATCGATTGAGCTAACCGGGCTTACTATCAGTCGGTGTCACAAGCATCATCTATTTTTGTCTCTGTAATTTATTCTATTGAATATAACTAGCACTAGAAATTAAACTGAAGTGTCTTCAACTGCTATTTTACTTTATATATGCATTTATATTTGAAAGTAATATTTATAATTAACTAAGCTCTTCTGTGATTTGACGTGCCGGGAATTTTGCGAGAAGTACCGAGACTTGACTTGTCGTGCGTATAGCGGTTCCAATTTTGGCCGCACAACCGTCGTGCCGATAGACACTTTCAATTTGCATAGCACTGGCCCCGGAAGTGGCATGATGAGCGGACTACGCGTTAAAGGGATTGTGGCTCAGACTTTAGTCGGGTTTTACCGTCACAGACTTAGCCTTCAGCTTTTCCTGCAAATTTCAATTTTATTCAAATATTTTGACTCTTGCGGATGAATCACTGATATAGTTTGAGTAATAAAAAATTTCTTGGCCATGGCACGCACGTGCGCGCCGTTGCATGAACTGATGAGTGATGGAGTGCGTCTACGCATTCATGTACAACTTGTGCGCCGTTTTGGCGGGGAAGCGGTCGTACCTAGTAACTTGGCCAAGAAATTATTACTCCAACTACTTTACTTACTGAGATTGAAAGTGTTAGATTTGCATCCAGACATTTTTCAAAGGCAAAGCCTGAGGATATTCGCACGACCGTCGTGCGGAGAACTCGTTCACTATTCGTACAACAGTCGTGCGGAGAAGAACGCACGACCGCTGGCATCACACATACATGAACAAAATCCATGCAGGGCTGTCAAAAAGCCAGAGTACGGCAAAACTAAAAAATTGCCGTCTTTGCCTGCCCCTGTTCAACTTTAAAAAAATAAACGTTCACGTTCCCGATTTGAAGATTCTTCAAAGGTTTTTTTTTTCATAATAATTTGCTCTGGAAAAAAATAAGAAATGTACTGAGTTGCTCATTTGGTAAATAAAGCAAAAATGTTGAAATATGGAAAGAAGGAAAAATATACGCCCAACGTGGGGTTCGAACCCACAACCCTGGGATTTAAGAGGACCATGCTCTACCGACTGAGCTAGCCGGGCTTACGACAGGTCAATGTTACACTGATAGCATAAAAAAAATTTAAAATCTTACGGTCGTCTATTTTTGTCTCTGCAATCACCCCTTTTGGCTCCATTTGAAATCGAATTGTCTACTTCCCCTGTTTTTTGGGAGGACGGTTTTAAAGGAAAACATATTGGCATAAATCTATCGGCACTATAATTATAATGAAATATCCCTAAAATAGAAGTACCCAGATGGTTTTCATGGTCTTGGAGTATTCCTTGCAAAAAAAATCCAGATTATTCAACCAAATGTCACACTGTACAACAATCATGGAAGCTGCCGTCTTTATTCCCTGTGCTATATTTACAACGCGACACGCAATACCGAAACAGAAGCCAGCGTGATATATTTTCGCTGCTTCTGTTTCGGTATTGATATCTGACCGTGCGACGACGTGCGTGTGTGCTACTTTGTATAGCTTGCCTCAGGGATCCTAAATAAAAGGATAGGACACTCGGTCAAGAGAAGGGATGTGTAATGCACACTGCTCTGCATGAATCTGTAGCTTATAGTTCGCAAGTCGTACGTGGCATATTACGCTACGTCAATCCCCCGGCTACGTCATGAAAACATTAGGGCATAAAATAATTAGGTAGCTATTGAAAATGGTGGCGCTATCACCTGTGATATCGAAATCGTATATGGGCATTTGTGCACAGTGTCATCCGCCTGCTTGCTTTACGAAATGGAAGAGATCGGACTGCAGATTTGCCGGGCGATATGCTCACTGATAGCTTGGTTTATATGGTGTGACACATGAGTTAAGTACCAGGTTATGTCCCGACAGAGCCGGGAAAATTTTTGTACCTCAGGTATCCCAGAGCTATATCAATGATTGTACAGCAGGGCGGGGACAAGCTACTACATTCCCGGCCAAGTCCCGTCTAACATCCGGCTTGCGGGGCATATTTTTTGTACATGCCCGGCTATATCCCGGCATAGGACCCTGCTATGTCGCCGGGCCCCCAGGGAGGGATTGAAATGACAAGTGCATAAGGCTGTGATTATTGACACAGTTGAGCATTTTAGAGGCTCGTGGTAAAAATTGTGGGTTTATTTATGAGGGTCCACATTTACTCTGTTTTGGTAATTTAGATCCAAGATTTACAAGTCACCTAACCATCCGGCTTGTCCACCTGGTCTATGGTACAAAAGAGGTGTTTAACAATTTTCTCCATAGAACCACACAGTAAAGTAATCAAATGATGGACGGCTTTTGAAATGGAGTGAGCCCTCAGTGTTGCAGTCTGGTCAGGCCTATCGTGGGCGATCCGTGCATAATTTGGCATGGCAAAGGATATCCGCATGGACGTCGTGGAGAAGAACTCGTCCACTATCCGCACGACAGGCGTGCGGAGAAGAACGTTCTTGCTATTCCCACGACCGCTGCACCTCCCACATAACGAACAACATCCATGCCGGGCTGTCACAACAGCCAGAGAACGGCCACCTCCAACATCGCGGTGTTTGCCTGCTCTGCTCCTCTCCAGCAGTTACGCGTCGCCAGCCTTGTTCCTTGTTTCTATTCTTATCTTCACCCCCCCTGCAACGTGTTTTCACCGTCCCGCTTTGCAGATTCTCAGTTTTTTATTTTGTCCCCTTTCTTTCAGTTCCTACTTTGCTTGCCCCCCCCCGCAACGTCCGAGTGTCCTTTGGCACCTTTGCCGCGCCCCTGTGGCCCTCTGGACCGAAGGCAAAACTGGGGGCGAAGGCAAATGCGGCACCCACAGGGGGAAATATAAGAAGAGGAAAAAAAGGGGCGGGGAGAGGACACAAAAAAACACTGTGATAGGAACAATGTCACATGCGCTGAAAGATTGACGCTACAAAGGGCTTACTAGCAGTCGGTTCAAAGCATCATCTATTGTGTCTCTGTTTTAATTTATTCTATTGAATATAAAAATTAGCACTAGGAAATTAAATAAGGCCTTCAAACTGATATTTAATTTAATATGCATTTATATTTGAAAGTATATTTATAATAATAACTAAGCTCTTCTGTGATTTGACGTGCCGGGAATTTTGCGAGCGAGGACCGAGACTGACTGTGTGCGTATAGCGGTTCCAATTTTTGCCGCACGACCGTCGTGCCGATAGACCACTTTCAATTTGCATAGCACTGGGCCCCGGAAGTGGCATGATGAGCGGACTACGCGTTAAAGGGATTGTGGCTCAGACTTTAGTCGGGTTTTACCGTCACAGACTTAGCCTTCAGGGCTTTTCCTGCAAATTTCAATTTTAATTTAAATATTTTGACTCTTGCGGATGAATCACTGATATAGTTTGGTTAATAAAAATTCTTGGCCATGGCACATGCACGTGCGCGACGTTGCATGAAACTGATGAGTGAGGCGTGCGTATAAGCATTCATGTACAAATTGTGCGCCGTTTGCGGGGAAGCGGTCGTACCTAGTAACTTGGCCAAGAAATTATTACTCCAATACTTTACTTACTGAGATTGAAAGTGTTAGATTTGCATCCCGACATTTTCAAAGGCAAAGGCCTGAGGGGATGTTCGCACGACCGTCGTGCGTAGAAGAACTCGTTCACTATTCGTACAACAGTCGTGCGGAGAAGAACGCACGACCGCTGGCATCACACATACATGAACAAATCATGCAGGGCTGTCAAAACGCCAGAGTACGGCAAAAACTAAAAATGCCGTCTTGCTGCCCCCCCCCCCATGTTCAACTTAAAAAAATAAACGTGCACGTTCCCGATTTGAAGATTCTTCAAAGGTTTTTTTCATAATAAATTTGATCTGGAAAAAAATAAGAAATGTACTGTTTGTTAGTGCTCACTTTGGTCAAATAAAGCAAAAAGTTGAAATATGGCAGAAGGAAAAATATACGACCAACGTGGGGGTCGAACCACACCCTGGATTTAAGAGGGCCATGCTCTTCCGACTGAGCTAGCCGGGCTTAAAGCAGGTCAGTGGTACACTGTAGCAACAAAAAATTTTAAAATATTACGGTGTCTATTCTTGTCTCTGCAATTTATTCTATTGAATATAACTAGCACTAGATATTCAACTGAAGTGCCTTAACTCAGGCCTTGTCTTTTAAAAATGCCTGTGCTAAATATAGGCATTCTGAAGATGCAGTCAGGTGACAAGCGGGTAGGGGCTGACCAGGTAACCCTATACTTACCACCGTGTAAATCGCAGTTCAGCCAAATTTGAAGTTTCCTTGCGATCTCTAAGTCCCAAACTAATAGATTAAAATTTTGCGTCAGAAGTGGAATCGAACCCATGACCTCTTGATTACAAGAAGAGCGCCTATATGACGCGCCACGAAACTCGAGCTGGCGAAAATCGTTTTTGTAATACTTAAATAAACACATTGAGCGGAATAAAGCTCACACATACCATAATCTTCTTGATTGGCGAGGTTACCTGGTCGGCCCCTAGCCACTTCTGTTGGTGTGGCTGTCGGTGTGCAATACACAGATCGAATCTGTGGTAGAGTGTTACTCCTCTAACACAGAAGAAAGGTAATTGCATTGCGTTAAGCGTGTTTACTTTTGCCTTATTTAAATTTATCGGCTATAAAACCTTTCAAATTTCGTGATCATTCGTTTGATGCCCAAATGCATGGTTAAAATGTCATGAAACTAATTACACATATCAATGTTGATGTAAATCTCATAACGGCAAAATTTTCGATGATTTCCACATATTCGTCCACACCGGGGACAGATGTTGTCAAACTGCACGTGTATAAATAATATCAAGGACGTATAAGGTCATGTCAAATCATTTTTACAAAGGGGGACTAATCCAGTTTTCATGATTGCACATATACCCGAAAGTCATCATGGTCCATTACCACCATAGGATAGCACTCGCAAATTACAAGTTTCGCGAGGATATTCCAAAGGCAATTCGGGATACTCCGCAGACAGTGAACATCGTGTAAATCAATGGCTCTACGAAATGGGCTGCTTCATCAACTCTACGCAGAATAAACAATGATTCTTACTTAGCTATGATTAAACAATCATTTTTAAATTGAACCATAATAAAATTGAATGGGTATTAAACCATTTGCAAAACTTTCACGGGCCTTTCTGATTTTGTTTGGTAAAAAACTTCTATATTTCCAATGTGATGAAGTTTAAGTGGCGCAATGATTTCCCAATAGCAGAGAATGTTAAAATGACCTCGGGTCATGTGTGGGAAAGCGTGTTTATCAACAAACATTCCGACTCGGGTGTAGTCAAACGAACAGTTTTCTTTCTTTTTTTTCAATTACGAGCTTTCAATTTTTGAAATCTTCGTGATGTTTTGGAGTTACAATTGTGTCTACGTGATTTGGTACTAATGACAAATACTTTGAAAAAGGGCAATAAGCCATCAACCAGATAAAAATCAGGTATGTAAATTTAGTATGTAACATGCTTTAAACGGCAATGCAATTAACCTATCGTCTGTGTCAGAGGGTTATATCCACTGACACAGCATAGATTCGATCTGTGTAGGGTCACTTTGTATCAAATTGTGTATTTTTTTACCAGATTTAGGGTGTGAAAACCACACACCTTTAAGACCAGGTTGGTGTGTGATGGTGTGCTATCGCACTCGCACGCCTAAAAAGACAAGGCTGTTCAACGCTATTTTACTTTATACATGAATTCTCTCGAAATTAATATACATTTCAGTAGTGCGAGATTTGAGTGCCGGATTTTGCTAGAAGTTCCGAGACTTGACTTGCTGTGCGTGTAGCGGTTCCAATTTTGACCGTCGTGGCGAACTGCATGCCATGACTGAGGCTTTATTTCATTTTCATTCATTATGTATATTTTCATTGGTATGTTTTTGTTGTGCAGATATTTCATTTTACAGGATAACCTTAAGCTTCACATACTATGGAGGGGACAGCAGTAGTGAAATCAGTTGTGTTAGCAGCCATCAATATGGAAACAGTAAAACACAGGAAAATCTTTTGTATCTACTAGACAATAGACGTGAGTAAAAACAGGACAATCTTTTTTTTTTTTTGTTTTCTTACCAAGTACATACCTTACAGAATTCTTTATGTGGATGGTGTAGAACACAGTATACACGCCACAGCATTTACAAGACCATTTCTGTGTGCCTACACCTTAAAACCTTAAAATTTGTTACTGGTGGCCTGAACGTTTTGTCCTGGGAACTGTATTTTCTTCTGTTTAGGTTTATTATGATGGCCAATGATATTTTAGTGCCACAAAAACCTCTTTCAATTAAAAATGCTTTCTGTTTCTATAAACCAGAATCGGTTTTTCAAACCTGCAACTTGAACAATTGAAACAAAAATGGTATTGTTATGGTAAATTTGGTATTTTTTGTGGGCCACCAGCATAGCTGGCAGTACACTTTTAGCACTCCTGTTGCCCGTATATACATGTATCAGACATGTACAGTGTGTTCCACTAGAATGATTAATGTTATTTTGTGAGTTTTTGAAATGGACCTCAATTTGAAGTGGAATTCATTTGGAACCAAACTTGTTTTCAAGGTGAACATGGGATCCCTCATATGTTGATGAGGTCAAATGTCACATTCCAAGGTCAAAGGTCATTGTGATTTAAGTTGAAAGATAGGCTGGGCGCCCATCAGCTTGTAAATATCTTTGAATCTGTGCAGCACGAAATCCGAGTAGATGAATTCCTACACTGTAATTGCGCACAAGCCAGAAAAACATAAGGTAAGGGACGAGAACCAAAGTAATTTTTTAATCAATGTGGCTTATCCTATCTAGCTCCTTGCCCTGATTTCTGTAGGTCGACTGGCATCACCTCGCATGGAAATCACTCAAGGTTCTTTTGTCCCAACAAAGATAGCCACTGATGGCCTGTCCGGGTCTGCTGGATCTCCTCAATGAACCCATACACCTGCAGATACAATTGAAAATAACTGTACTGCTCTTCAATTTAGGTGAGTATCGGTTATGTGAAATGGGACGAATATACTGTGGGAGCTAGCATTCATGAAATGTCATACTGGATGATGTGAAAGGTAAACTTGAAGCCAGTATGGACTTTAATAAGTGAAAACTTTTGTCATTTTATCCCCCTGATTTGTAAGTCAGTAGGGGGATTTTGCGAGACATGCATGTCGTATTTTGTGTTGTTTTCACACTTTGGTTGGTTTTTTCGTTTGCAGGTCTTGTTTCAATTTAAAGTCTGATGGGTAAACCAAACTTTGGGATAAGGTGCAATAGGGGTTTTTATATGTGGATGATGTCAAAGGCATCGACCAAGATCAAATGGGTTCATCTGAGCTCATGTTCGATACTGCCAAAAAACAACAACCACAACAGCCTTTTTGCCCTTGTGATCTATGACCTTTAACTCACTCTTCTCCATTTTTCGGTTTTTAAATTTAGTTGCTGTATTTTCATAATTTGTCATCGTTTCAGCTGCTGACAGTGAGATATGTGAGACATTACAAGTGACCTACAATCCTGTCCTGCCCCACGCTAGCCGAATGAGTCTACCTTGTCTAGATCAACCAATTGACAGAATCCTCCACACCAGACACATATTCTGTAATATTACGGTCACTGACGATGTCTACTGGAGGCTCAAAATTCATCAGTCATGAACGTTTACAGGAAACTTGGAAACTCCATCTCCTATCCTCCACCCTTTCAACTTGTTAATAGCTAGGTGTACTTTTATATCACAACTCAAATGACGGCAGGGTGAATTCTCAAACTTTTACAACACACACACACAAAACCACGTCATCTCGTGGAGGACCAACAATTTGATTCAATGATTGTTTCGCGTCTTATTCAGAAATTACAAATTTGGGGAACTAGAACCAGTTGAGTTTGATCACTTAAAATAAGCCACAACTCAGGCTTTTAGAGTTCACCTTGTAACAGTTGGAAAATAGATTTGGGAATCTAAAGATTGCCAGCCCAGTGTAATATAACACTGAGATTTATTCTTAAAATGATTGACTTACATGCAATGTCACGGTTGATTTAATGAAATACAGTGACGATCAATGCAATTTACTAAAATATTTAAAACTAGCAAATAATATGGATGCATGTTGATACATCTGGGTGCCACATGCCTTAGGATGAATTATTTTCCTGACAGTCCCCGAAGAAACCATTCAAGAGCCCTGACCAACAACTTGGCAATAATGTATGTTTTACGGAATTTCGACAATGACAGATTTTGTTACTTCTGACTTTTTGAATTCGCATGACAATATAAATCTTAAGGAAGGATTATCGCTACGGCTTCATGCCCAGATCTTGTGGAAATTCTCATGAATGTTTGATATTGGTGAAGGAAACATGTGGGCCAAGTTTTAATTTTTTCCAAAAGGCATTTGAAGATACGTCAGTAATGCTTTTTTCAATTCCATAGACTTTTGTACAGGGGCTGATTTGGCAGTAAGAAAATGACCAAAATGGGTCAATTTTTGTGAAAAAACTACACATTTTATTTCAAATTAATTTCTCAAGGTAATTGGAGAGTTATAAGATTGGCGTTTGTGTTTTAATGGTTAAAGAAATATCAAAATCCATACAGTTTTTATTTTTTAAGGAAAGTGACATTGTTCAGGAGGGAGGGAGGAAACGAGTCAGAGATTGATTTTGTGCTTGTGGGTAAGGAGAGGAGAAAGTTTTGAAAGAAATGTTAAGGTAATTCCCCTGGAATTACAACATAGGTTGGTGGTTGCCGATGTGGACAAGTGGAAGGTGAAAAAAGTGGTGAGGAAGGCAGCGCATGAGAGGACCGAACGTATGGAATCTGAAAAGAGAGAAGGGACAAGAATGAATTTTGAGGAGAGAGTGGCGCGAAGATTGTGGGGGATTTGTCCGATCTGTGGGGGTCTGTTTTAAGGAAGGGGTTTGTTTGTTAAGGCGTGTGATGAAGTGTGGGAAAAAGAAAGGGAGGAGAGCCAGGAAAGAACGGGGTGGTGGAATGATGAGGTGAAGGAGGCGATAGGGAGAAAGAAGGATTGCGTATAAGAAATGAGGAGGAATGGTACGGAGAGAAAAGAAAGTGAGTGAGGTATTAAAAGATTGAAAGAAGAAGCGCGCAAAGAAGTGGTTGCGAGGGATATGAAGGAGGAGGCTGAGGAGGCGGTGTGATTGAGTTGAGGGAGAACCTGCAAAACAAGGGTATAAGTAGTGAAGGCAATGAAAAGGAAGAAAAGATTGTGAAGGGGGAAGCTGTATGAGAGGAAGTGATGGAAAGGAACTTCCAGTGAGAAAGTAGAGGCGGGTCTGGAAAGAAGGCATCTGACGAGAGAATCTGAATGAGGAGATGTGAATGGGAAAGGAGGGTGGATGGCTGATGTGGTGGAAGGGCCAGTGAAGTGAGGAGAGTCAGTCAGGACGAAGTGGTAATGCAATTGGAGAAATGTAAACAGGAAAGGCTGCTGCACCCTCGGAAACGGGAAGTGATGTTTGAGATGATTATTGGAGTGGAGAGATAGGGGATTTGGTGTGATGAGGGAGTTGTGTCAGAGGGTGTTAGAGGGAGGAGGAATGCCGGCTGGAGTGGGCTGTGAGTTGTGTTAGTTCCAAATTTTAAGGGAAAAGGGGGATGCAATGAGCTGTGGTTGCGGATAGGGGTGTGAATGGTTGGAGCATGCAATGAAACAATGGGAGAGGGTACTAGAGAACAGGAATTCGGAGGAGAATAATGAAAGTGGATGAGATGCAATTTGTTTATGCCAGGGAAGGAACGAATAGATACAGTGTTTTCATTTTGAGGAGGATTGCAAAAAGAGGAATATCGTAGCAAAAGGGAAGGAAAAAGAAGCTGTATATGTTGCTTTGTGGACCTGAGGAAGGCCTTTGATAGAGTACAGAGGAACAGTGATGGAGTGGGCAATAAGGAAGAGGGGTATACAGGAAGGGTGGTTAACGCGGTTGATGATGGGTGATGAGTATGTATGAAAGGAGCAAAAACACGAGGTTAAGAGTAGGGTCTGAGCTGTCTGAGAGTTTGAGGTGAAGGTGGGTGTGCATCAGGGTTCTGTGCTGTCGCCGTTGGTGTTGCAATTGTGGTTGATGGTGGTTTACGGAGATGCCAAAAGAAGGTTTGATTGAGTGAGGGGGGGGGGGGGGAAAGTGAGATGCTGTTTGCTGATGATTTAGTTTTAATGTGTGAGACAATGGAGGGTTTGAGGGAGAAGTTTTGGAAGTGGAAGAAGAAGGCATTTGAGAGTAGGGCCTGAAGGTAAACCTGGGAAGACTAACGTGAGGTGATGTGTGGGGAGGAGGGGGAGTTGTTAGTGAGTAAGGTGAACCCATGTGGAATATGTGGAAAAGAGGGTGAGGGCAAATTCAGTGTGGTGTGGTGTGAGAAATGTGTGGGAAATGGATTCATGGGAGATTGCCACAAAGATGAAAGAGAGTGACCCCAAGTTTGGCAAGGGACTTTGTGGGTGGATGGAAGATGCAAGAAAGAAGGGAGTTGAGGAGTGGGGAAGAGGTGGAAACGTTGGTATGAGGTGGAGGCAACAGTGAGGAGTTCACATACCCTAGGTGAACAGGTTAGTGCGGGGGGGGGAGGTGAGGCGGCTGTGACAGCCAGAGTAAGGTATGGGTGGGTGAAGGTTAGAGAATGTGGGAGATTGCTACTTGGGAGAAGATTTCCTTGAAGATTAAAAGGGATGGGTGTATAGGAGTTGTGTGAGATCAGGTGATGCTGTTAGGGAGTGAGACATGGTGAATGAGTGAAAATGAGATGGGGATTTTGAGAGGGCCAGAGAGAGCAAGGTGTAGAGCAATGTGTGAGTGGGAATGAAATTGATGGATAGGAGAAGACGGAGGATTTGATGACCAGGATGTTGGGTTTGGAAGAGGCGGCTGACCGATTGGAGAAGGGACTGGGCCTTGTTGTAAGATGGTATGGGCACTTGCTGAGAAAGGATGAGGAGATTTTTAAAACGGGGCTTTTTTGAGTTTGAGGTGGGTGGTGTGAGGAGAGGGGCGACAAGAGGGAATGGAGGAGGAGGAGAAGATGGAGGAGGAGAGAGGAGGGTGGGTTGAGGATGGGGGAAGCATTGAATCGGGCGAAGTGGAAGGAGGGAGTACAGGGCATTGCTACGAATGTGAGGTGAATCCGCCACCCCGGTTGCGGGGACAAAACGGATTTAAAACTTTGGTTTTAACGACTTACTACTAGTGTGTCATCACAAAATAAAGAACTGGTTGGTCGCACAACACTTTTTTGTTGAAGTATTTCTAGAAATACTGAAACTATCCACTTTTCAGAATTTTTCCTAGAAGAAACTACAAACTTCTTGTGATGAATAAGGTTCTGTCATATGAAAAGGAAATCAAAATTAGAAAAATGTCTCACGTTAGATTTTGCGATTGAGTGTTTCTATTGGAAATAATAGGGGTGGTTTTTTTTTTAAAATTTTTTTTTTCCCTAAATTATTTTTCCCTCTAAAATTTTTTTTTCTAAAGAATTAAACCAATGATTCCAAAAAGCCAACGTGAGAGTTTAGGTATTTTGTTTATACACAATCCAAAAGTTTAACTGTAAAAGGCACCTGCCATTTAGCTGGGAAAATTATGTATTGTAAAAAAATTAGGGAATTTTTAAAAAATTAATAAACACTGACAACAAATCATGCAGTATTGAAATGCCAAAATTGTGGAGGAGAGTTCAACCCTTACCATAATCAAGTTAGGACTAAATCGATACAGGGGTTTGATTGTATGGTAATTTTTCTGTAACACCAATTGATCGATGATCCTCCATTAAGTCTAGCAAAATTGACATGAGGTCTCACCAAAAATGTATGAGGTTTATTTTTTAAAGCACATTTAAAATGCATAACATCTTTGTGTAACAGTTAAGATATGGGTACAAAAGACCATTTGATAATAACCAAAAATAGAGTAATTAGTGAATCGTGATTTACAGGAATGATGTTACATATTTTGATCATTTTCTTCCCTTACTTTACCAGTGTTTTGCCAATTGACAGTTCAGAAGATAACATACAACTATAAGATAGGCTATCCAACAGTTATGCAGAAGACCTGATACGTTTCTTAGTCAACATGTTGTGAGTATAATTAAAAGTTTGCATGAGATACTCCCTAATGGCCATTGATGGAAACATTACTATAAATGCAATGTAGATTAGTTATCAGAAGAACACCCCAGTATCATTTGTACAAATTCAAGCACTGTTCAGGGGAGATCCTCAGCTTTGTTCCCACAATATAAGCAAGAAAGTTGTGTTAACACTAAAACCCTTCCTTTGCCAACTACATGCATATTTATTTTTTTTTTTTTTCAGTAAAATAAAATCTGTCACTGTTCAGGCACAAAAGAAAAATATAAGAGTTGATTGGACCTTGCATGTTTGACTGTGCAAAAAACAAAAGTTTTCTAACTTCATTTGTGCATTTTGGCTGCAAAATGCATCTGTTTCAGAATTTTTGAGTTAATGTATTTTGTAATTTGGTTTTTGCTGTGAGGCCAAGGGGAAAGTTACTATTTCTTTGTTTAGACTATTTGATAAGGACACAGACTGATAACAAGAATTTATTAATCATGACCAAAAAATTTAAAATCAGTGTCTCCTGTTAAGCAAATCAGTTCAGATCCTATTTTAAATGTGAAGCTAAAACGTGACTTATCAAACTTAAAACACAATTTTCATGTTAAAGTGTTTTCTTATGTACATTCAGGCTCATTACTGAAGACAGAAATGCGCTCTGCCGGGTTTAGGTTCTTCTAGCTAACCTATGCAGGAATAACATCTCTATACAAGCACACATCAAGGCCTTGGTGAGTTCGGATTCAGAATAATCTGTAGGAGAAGAGTGAGAATATTGCATGCAGAAAATGCTTCATGAACCCTCTGTCAAGTAGAGACTTAATAATACTGCACTTATTTCTGCTAATACTTGCTAATTTATGACTGATTCTATGCCTGTGGTATATAGTAGAGGAGAGAATAATCTATGGGAGTGTTGAAAAATTACAGGTCATCCTAAGAGGTCAGGCGCCTGATAGCTAATAGGTTTGTCCATAGGATTCAGATTTTTACCGGAAGTGGTCAAACATTTTGGCATCTGAAGAAAGCTACTATTGTTTTCATTTTACCCTGTGAAATCTTAGGGCTAAAGGATGGTTGGTTTAGAGATATGAGCTCATTTTTGGGCAACCAATATTAAATTTTACAATTCTCATATGGGCTTACAAAATCAAATTTAGCTCCCACACAAAAATGCATGAAATATTGGTGCGAAACTTAAAGGGTGGGGGTTATCCCCCTTAAGAGTGTCCTATTGAAACAAGTCATTTTGATAGAGGGCACGGGTGAATGAAGTAGATAAAATGCTCTTAAATCCAGAATCAAGTTCCTGAACTAAACCCCTACTGGGATTTACCCAGAACCATCAGCAGCAAGGCAAACCAGGGAATAAAGAGTATAGGGACGAATAATGACTCAGCAAATGTAGTGACATCCCATTAGAAAGCATCTGGTGTTGTAAATATTTACAATGTTTTTTGGTGTTTGATATTTTTTTCTTTTTATTTTGTCCGGATAATGTGAAAGCAATCTACAAGAAACGATTCCAGTGTCTATCACAACAGCAGTCAGACAAGTCATTGTGTACTCATTGTCTATCTTGTCAAGGCTCTGTCTGAATGAAGCAATGGGAGAAAAGGTGAGATAAAAAGCTCTCCAACTGGCCGCATGAATAAATAAAATAAATGTAGAGATTTATATAGTGCTTTTAACAATTAAGTCTCAAAGTGCTTTACATTTATTTTTTGCATTGGACTACACTCATTTGCAGTCATTTTGAAAATTTGGCAGGTAAATTATAATGGGCACAACAGTATACTACACCTACAGCTCCCCAGAGAGAACGTGTGAGATAAAGTGTCTTGCCCAGGACACAACACATGTCATTGGCACACAGCTGGCTCAAGCTCCCCCAAGTTTAAACGCGGCTAATGATTACTTTTCCCAGGGTGGAAAAATGTATATTTCTGTGAAGATATCACTTCCATGGATTTCACACATTTCTATGTATTTCTTTGTCGAAAAAGGTCAAAATTCCCTCCAAAATGGTCAAATTTCAGGGAAGGAGCTGCCTAGATTCCCCACTTTTCCCCACTGTAGTGCTTGGCACGAGGTGGATATTTGAAATATGGGTACCATTAGGAGTGGCAAAAGAGAGTGCTACCACTTGTCAAGACATTTCACTTAAATGATTTCTGCATGATAGACTTTCCAAAGTAGTAGCTTAAGCATGATAATTTGCATAAAAAAATGGCAGCCATTCAAGTGCTTCCATACTGGTTTCAGCCATCCCCGGTCTTGTAGAAGGATTTATTTAGGTAAAAAATGTTAACATGGAGAGTTTGATAATGGACAACCACCAGAAGTCAAATACATAATAAACCTATTTGCAGAAAATCCAAAATGGCCGCCATTTCGTAAAATTTTGAGAATATTGACTTCAACATTCAAGGATATCATATGGATGAACTTGACACACTACTCTAAGTGAAATGACAATATTGCTCAAAATAACTATAAACATGTTATATATGCAAGACTTCCACGGTGACAACTTAAGCAAGTAGTAAAATTGATAAACAAAATGGCAACCATTAAAATGCGCCATAACTAGTTTCGGCTATATCCAGAATCGTTGAAAAATATTTCTAGGTTCAAAAACTGCTAAACTGAGGGATTTGATTAAAAACAATCAAAGTGAATTCATGGCATTCTATTTTAATAAACCTTATATGCATATGTCCTAAATAACCGCCATTGTTACCCAACATTCCAGCACTTAGGTTGTTTTTAAATGATGCCAGTTTTCAATCATGGGCAGTTTACGTGTTCATCTATTGCACTTTCGCGTTCATATGTCTATTTCCTAACGACCTTTAAAACGACCCGGACAAAAAAAAATCATAGAGTGGACCTTTCCCTCTTCCGTTGGGTTATGGGAAATTCTAATGGCTCCTAGATCTGACAACAAAGAATATACTACTCACTTTCTAGAGTTTAAACTACTTATTTTTCATACAGCATATCCGATGATCCATTCTTGCACTACCCTGATAGTGTGTTTTTCAGTAGTTCTTTCCAATATTTTAATGCACATTTTGCCCATGAATTACCATTTTTGCCATTCATTAGGCAATATGCTATCAATCTGTTTATCTAGTAACAAGACTAACATACTGGCATTTATACATACTATTTTGAACCAACATCACAAAAAATTCTCATTAAGTATTTTGCCACTCTAGGCCTCTTGAAGACACGCCACCAATACTGTGGTAGCTGGCTAACAGGGTGTTCTTTGTTCAGCTAGGGCGAAGAAGAGCTGATGGCGTAGGCTCAAAATGGACTACCACAAGGATGTGCTTTGCAATTGCCCTCTCCAGTTTCGCATATATAACAACGACCAACCTAGAAGTTCAGGAACCTGTCGTTTTTATTCTATCAGACGATCTTTGGATTAGCGCTCAAGATGCATACTTCACACTTGGTTTGAAGAGAGATTCTCCAAAGCTTGATAAACTCACTAATTACACTAGGAAACTCACTCCGTGCAAATCCATCCAAGACACAGTGTGTGCTTTCCATCTCCCAAACCGTGGAGCCAAACGTCAGTTAAAGTACCTGTCCTGAACATCCCTGTAGCACTGCGATATAACACCTGTCTACCTAGGAGTTGGGACTACACTCTTTCTTATAACCCCACATCAAGAAACGAAGAGTAAATATGCTCACGCAATAACCGCACACGTAGAACATATACATCTATAATCAGGATGCTTCCAACATTATGTACGATCATGCAAGAGCGTAGCTGCTGCCAAGTTATTGTGAATCCTCCTATGGTCCGTACAGAGACCTGCCTGCCAAACAACCGCCAACCGCCTTAATCCAGACAGAAGGTTCTTTAGGCAAGTCCAACCTCTTGAGTCAGTCTCTAATGATTTTAGGATTAACATCTACTGGTATTGACCTGGTAGAATCTTCGATCTTTCCACCTTGAGCTGACTCCCCAATGGGCTGAATGGGCGATGCCAACAGATTGAGAACAGAATTGGCCGATCTAAAGGTTTTCCTTGCAGAAGTGAGGCTACCTGTAAAGCGATCAGGGACACTACCTGTTGTGGAACAAGCCCCAACAGACAATGTAGAATCTCTTGGTCTGCCCATTTGCTGGAGCAACAATGCGCCTGTATGGGAAAGGAATCAACCCATGAATAAACTTGACTACATTAATCCCTCCCTGCCGCCTATCAATAAGATGTCTTCATCCAACACTAACGGAGAACGTATACATTTTTAGCAGGAATGTGAACACCCTCAACATCGGTCATAGTGGGTATCGAGCATGCACTGAGCGTAGCTGTCAAGTATCTAATGTGAAGCAACCCCTATGTCCGGACGAGAACCAGCTGCCAAACCTTAGATTCCAGAGAGAGTTCTTAAGCAAAGTCCAAACCTCTTGATCAGTCGCTAAGGATCTTAAGAGAGAGTTGCTTGTGGAAAGCAAGACTGCTATCAACCAAGTAACATCTATTGGTATTGACCGTGATTAGCATCTTCTCTTCCACCTGTAGCTGACTCCTCATGGACTGATTGGCGATGTTCAACAGATTGAGAAACTAGAAGCAGCCGATCTAAGGTTTCATTACAGAAGTGGGCGAGGTACCTGACGCATTCCAGGACACTACTGTGGTTGTGGAAACAGAACCCAGACAATGGAACATCTCGTCTGGCATGAAGGGTCCGACAGTTCTCAATGGAGGGAGCTGGCCAGTGGTTCACGGTCTTTGATTGGTGATCTATTCATGACAGTGAATCTTTTGAAGTTTGTAACCAGGGATTTGAGGATCTTTCTTCCAGAGAACATTTCTTGGCATCAAATGCGCTGACAGAGTCACATCAATTACTGTATATGAATGCTGCCTTTGAATGTAAACCCTTGTCATTGTTTTGATTTCCACGCACCCTTATAACACATTTGCAGCTAATTCATTGTTGAAGGCCAGCTGAGATCGTTCAACTGATTTCAGTCAAACTTGGGTGCAGTAAGGTGTGCAAGAAAAAGGGGGGTGTGTCGGTCTCTTCTTTTGCGAGCTTTTTTAGAGTTGGTACTTCCTCGAGGCCAAATGTACAAATATCTCTACAAGTGACTCTCTCTCTCTCTCCCTCTCCCTCGCGCTCTCTCTCTCTCTCTCTCAGTGTTGGCTTTACTGGCTGAGAACAACTTGCGGTAATAATGTTTATAGACTCAAGAAAGCCAAAATTGAATCTGGCCTGCTCCCTCCCTGTGAGACTGCCTAACCCTTCTGCAGATGGGCACACTATATGGTGTCCGTATGAAGGCTCTCCAGATGCTTCAAGCCCCAATGGTCGTGGATGGATTGTACGTCCAGGTGGTAATTTGATCATCAATTGGACGCGTGACAATCCTGCTGCAGACGTTGTTTTAGAGTTTTCTTACCCTGCAATAGTTGCCCAAGAGTGTGCAAGTTGCCAGACTTTGTATGTATGGCTACTGGGATTTCCGTACAGATTGTGCGGTTGACTGTGAAAACATGAAATGTGAGGTCCTTATTGGACGTTCTGATGATTATGGATGAGGAGAGACAGACTATTAAAGAAGGCAAAATACAGAGGCAATTGGCAAATACGTGTAATGAGAACTTTGTGAATTGGTTATAGTGATGTATTAAAATTCGTTGGTAAAATAAATGTATTATGGCCAAAAAATACATCTCTAATTGGATTGAAATAACACTGAAACACCTTGTAGTCACAAGAATGGATCCTCACATATTCTATATGGCAAATTAGGTGCTTTAAAACTATGTATATATTATGTCTGGAATCAAATCTGAGACGCGTCGTTAAAATGTCGTGCGTTTACCGCGTATGCACAGCTGCACTTGACCTAGTAACAATCGTCCTAGTAACGTAAATACGTTAGCGCGAGTGGCCAATTCAGCAGAGGTCAATTGTACTTTTGTTGCGTGCTACGCTCGGCGCAAACACTCACTGCGATCGGCGCAGGGCGACGCGTCTCAGATTTGATTCCAGACATAATAGACACATTTATTCCGAGTGTAATACATTAACACTTAAAACGCCCATGATTCAAAGTGGCTACAATTAAAAAAGCAACGCAAGTACAGAAATGCTAATTTGGCAACATGGCGACCATTTGGAATATGCAAATTAGATTTATTAAAATGGATGGCTATGAATTCATTTTGGTTGTGTTTAATTAACATCTCATTTTAGCAGTTTTGTGGGGAGTTTTGTACCTAAAATATTTCTATGAGTCAGGATATGGCCGCAACTAGTTAAGGCGCAATTCCAATGGCAGCCACGTTGTTTATGCAAATTAGCATGCTCAAGTTGTCCCCTTGAAGTCTTGCATACACACATGATTATAATAATAGTGCAATAGTGTAATTGTAAACTTAAGTGTAAGATTCATCCATGTGATACCTTGACCAATGACTGTTAAAGTCCAATTATGCTCAAAATTTAGGAAAATGGCGGCCATTTTGGATTTCTGCAAAATAGGTTTAATTAAAATGCATGGATTTGAGTTCTGGTGGTTGTCCATTATCAAACACCTTGTGTTAGCATATTTTCACTAAAAGAATTTCTTCTACAAGACAGGATATGGCTGGAAATAATTATGACGAAATTTCAAAGGCGACCATTTTCTTTATGCAAATTAGCATGCTTAGGTTGTCACCTTCGAAGTCTTGTATAAAGACATGTTTATAGTTATATTAGTACAAGAGTGTAATTGCAAACTTTAAAAGTGCTTGTTCATCCATGTGATACCTTGAACATTGACTGTTAAAGTCAAATTATGCTCAAAATTTAGGAAAATGGCGGCCATTTTGGATTTATGCATATTAGGTTTTAATTTAAAATGTATGGATTTGAGTTCTGGTGGTTGTCCATTGTCAACACCTCATGTTAGCATTTATTCCACTAAAAGAATTCCTTCTAGAAGACAACATATGGCGAAAACTAGTTATGGAGCAATTTCAATGGCGCCATTTTGTTTATGCAAATTAGCAGGCTTAAGCTACTACTTTGGAATGTCTATCATGCAAAATTATTTATAGATGATGTTTCTGAGTAAGTTGATACCACACTCGCTTTGCCCCTCCTGATGGTACCGACCAACTTATCTGGCCCAAGGACTAAGACTTTTCCACTGGACCACACATGCTCTACTGTGTATGTACATACAGCTATCCATTCATCGATAATATAGTGGAAGGCAGTTGTAGCTGACCAAGCACAGAGCATGTGATGACTACAAAAATGATTGCTTTCTAAAAATATCAACTAATAGCAATGGGTAGTGTTTTTACATTTTAGAATTTTCAATAAATTGGTACATTTAAAGTTGAATATTTTGGGTTGAAAAAATGCACTAAGAGAGACACACACACACACCAACTGAGACCTATCATACCCATTTACAGTTGGCACAAAAAGTATCTCAGCATGTTTTGTGCCAAAGTCTGATAATTTTGAAATAAATAAACATTTTATTATCTAGCTCTTGCAGGGATGTAAGTCTTCCGGATTTATCCGGATTTTTTAGGAATCCCAATTTTGTCCCGGATTTTTTTCTTGAAGCTAGAAAAAATTCGGACATAAAAAAATTACTAAATAAAAAAGTAATGAAACGTGTATTTCACCCTCTGCTTCCGTAAGAAAACATCAACAGAGGGCATCATCATCCTAGGGTCAACGCGGTTGTGCCTAGGTCGCGCCGTTCGAGTCGAGTGTTTATTCTATTCGAAACCGCAACTCTGTGGTCGAGTTAGTATCAACATGGTATCAAGTGGAGTAGAATTTTGCAACTTTTGTGTATCGCATGTGTGTCTGTTCACGATCGGAAAAATATCAAATTTGAGCTTCTTTTTTTAAATACCAAAATGGGAGTTTATTGAACTGCAAACATTAACGGAATTTATGCTGAGGTCAGGGACAAGTGGAAGTGGAATTGGATTGAAGAAAAGGATAAGGACGGCTTGTTTTTGTCGGACTCTATTTCGGAAGATTTACACTGTAGTGTATAATTAATGCATGTTTTGTCTGGTGTATCCTACAATGCAAATTAAGTTATGGAAACGGTGGGAGAAAAAGACGTAAGAAAATTAAATGATTCTGCAAGTCATTGGAGCTATTTTCCTGAAATGTTAAAACTTTTTAGTACTAGTACAGAAGGTTTTTCTGTTAAAAAATGCTAAAACCAAGGGGCTTCAGGGGGCTGCGCCCCCTGAACACCCGCCAGGGGCTCTGCCCCTGCACCCCGGTAGAATTTTTTTTCTTAGGTCACTTACATCCCTGGTCTTGCTCTTTCATTTAACACCTCACTGGTAAAAAGCATTAAAAATGGCTGTGATGGAATGCCCGAAAGATGCAAAACCTCTGAACCAAAAAAGTTGCACTTTTTAAGGAGTTTTCAATGTTCACTGTGTGGTACAATGCAAGAATCTGTGTGTATTGATTTTACACAAAGGGTTCCAACTGAATGAACAAGTAAGATCTATACCCAGAGGGTGTATTGAGTCAATCCCACAATGCACCAGTTGTGGGAAATTTCACCTCAACAGGGTCATGTGATCCCACAAAAATTCTATTCTTAACACATAAAAATCCTGACTTCTATGCTCATTTTCGCCCACAAAGCATTAGTACTTAGGGAATTTTTAGCATGATTATGACATGTCCTGTAGTTGTTAAACTTTTGGAACACTTTTTATCCCTAAGTACTGACATTAGTTTTGTACAGTACAGTATAGGCACATTGCAATGCATTGTGGGATTGATTCAAAACACCCTCTGATCTATACCAATAATCTACTCAACCAAATTCAGCTGCAAAAGATTAGGTGCACTATTGGAACCACATATATCCCAGCACCTACATGTGCTGATGATATGGCAATCATTACTAATGATCCTATTGAAGGACAAACTCTTCTAAATCAGACATGATAAAGATGGGGAGATGATTTTCATATGCACTGATGGGTGCTGGGGCTTCATGGAAAGGATGGCATGCCACCCACTATTGCTTACCACCTCATTACGATATATGTGATACCAAGGATGCTGTATGGAGCAGAAGTGCATAACTTCATTCAAACAAATCTTGCTCAGCTTGAGCGATCTTACCGCAAACTACTTCGTCAAATTCAGGTCCTTCCAAATAAGCCACCTCCAGCAAATATTGCAATTTATGCCTTGATTGGGGTGAAACCTGTTGAACCTCATATCGATGCTGCAAGACTCAAACTTTTTGGAAACATACTGAAGCAAACAAGCAGTGTTGAATGTCAGATTGCCCAAAGACAGCTTGCTGTTAAGGACAACTGCAACAAAAGCTGGTTCATTCAGTTGAAAGAACTCCTTATGAAGTACGATCTTCCATCTCCATATGACCTATTTATAAACCCACCAACAAAAGCTGATTGGAAGAATCTTCCAGGTACAGCCATTGACACCTATTGGCAGACAAAATGGTATGAGGAGCATGCAGAGAAAATAAGCCTGAAATATCTCAACATTAAAGCATGTAAGATTGAAACTCTGCACCATATCTGGAGTACCCTGCCACCGGACTGTTGTGAAGTAGAAAAAGCCACGATTAAGGCAAGACTTATCACTGGCACATATGTTCTGCAGTGCAACCAAGCTAAATATAATCAATATGATGTTGACCCCACCTGTATGCTCTGCAAGACAGCGGCCGAGGATGTTACGCACTTCTTGGTCAGGTGTCCTACACTTGCTGATCAACGTGGTTATCACCATGCATCTCTTGAAAGGACCCTCCTCCAGTACTGTGATGAATCAGAGACTGCAAGGCTCTTTGCAGATGATGAGTTACTGGTACCATTCATTATGGATGGTTCTCATGTGAAAAATACAGAACGAACTTACTCTCCCATCTAGGTGGGAATGCATTTTTGAACCAATCACAAGATTACGGTGGCACCGTCTTCATGTGAAGAGATGTAATCTCCTCAAACAGCTTACTATGACTGTGATGAATTCTACCAAAAATATATATTTTTTTTCCTAATTATGACTCCTGAGTCTTCTATGAACTCAACAGCCAACCTTGTGTCACTTACTAATGTGACTCCTCTCTAGTCTTATTTTGACATGCCAACTATGTCATTCCTGTTTTGTCTCAAAGATTATGTCCTGCCAACTGTGACTCGCCAATTTGTGAATTCACAGCCTACATGTACCAATGCCTCTTATATTGGTATAAAAATTCCCTTTATTATTGTGCATATATAGTGGTTCTCCACTGATTATGGGTAACCAACTGATCCCTGCATTATTACCTGTGCTGCTTATATGGATATTATTAATCATAATATGGACACAATCTATTGTATTTTATGGTTGCTTAATGTTTTTATGACAAAATTAAAATGTCAGAATGTTTTGTATGTAATATCGCTTAAATATACCATTTGCTTTAGTGTCTCTTATGAGCATTCTGCTCCATATCTTGCATGACTCACACAGGGCATAGCTTCTGTTATATATGTGTACAATAGTGCACTCATGTACCCTCGACATTTCCAGTCGACTGTTCACTGCATGGTTCATCACATGTATGTTACTTATGCTTGTACATCTACATTCTGCATATAAATTATGCCCTTATTTTAAGAGCATTTTGCTTTTTATTCTGCACAAACTCACACTTTGTGTTTAGATGAGTCTGTATGTGCACTGAGTATTATGTGGATTTTGATATGGTTTTTGTTTGTACTTAAATATTATGTGTGAAGGACTCATACATTTGCTCGGTGTGTTTGGATTTAATGCAGTAGTCAACAGCTGTTGGTATAGCATACTTCGGACCCTTCAACGTAACTGCGGCAGTAAACCTGAAGGGGTGCGCATGAAATAATAGGCGGGATATCCATACTGAACTGAACTGTATGCCTACTTGCAATATTGATTATGGCCTGCATGTTAGTGTTGCAGTACACTGCAATGCCCACTGAAAACTCCATAAAGTGCAACTTTTGGTTGGGGGGTTTTGTGTCTTCTGGATGTTCGATCTCAGTCACTTTTACATGTTTTTTTACAAGCAAGATGTTAAATGAAAGAGCAAGATCTGGGCAAAAAATGTATATTATTAAAACTTTAAATTTGGCACAATTTGATTGAAAAACATGCCAAGATACTTTTTGTGCCAACTGTAGACTTGAAATGGTTACTTGAGCAATAATTGTAGTGATTGTTTCCTTTTGACAGCTTTTCAATGCTAAGAACATCAATCAGACATTTCAGCTGATATTCAACATACTGGTGAAAAGTGACGGCATTGTCACCAGGCGATATGCTGTGGATCTAGTCATTGATATCCTCAAGAATCCACACATCAGGCAATCTCTGGTTCTGTAAGTAGTGCTTGCATTCATAAAAGCTGAAGCAATGATTTTTTGGGGGGGAAAATTGTGAAAGCACATTTGAGGCACAATATGGTAGGTGTGCCTCTCTAGAAAATAGATTGGACTATTTCCCTACAACCTCGTCCCCAGAGTCTCAGTGAGGTGTAACAAAACAAATACTACATGGTTTTATATCGAGAAATAGGGCACACTATTTTCCCTTGGTACTGGCTACGGGTCTATGACAGGCCCGTAGCCAGTGCCTCGGGAAAATAGTGTGCCCTATTTCCCTCTAACCATGTAGTATTTGTATACTACTACCCAATCACTGCCAGTGATTATTACAAAGTGTCTTGTTTTGTCACAGTGCATTGTATGACTGAAACTGTTCATAGCAAAACAGAAGAGTTGAAACATTGGCTTCCTGAGTTTTGAACTTTTCTTCTAAGTGATCAAGTTGTCATGTGTGTTATTGCAACTTTGCGATTTGTTTTTATCTTGTTTACAGGTACGAGCATTTTCCAGTGTGTTTACAGCAAATACTTAAGCTGCTTACAACGTTACAGGCTGAACCTGTTTCTAAGGTACTGAAACCAAAGCCAAATTTCATTAATCCTACTTTGTAATACTTTTTCATGTGTTGGTGTTTACCAGCCTTGGGATTTGATTTTGAAGTAGTGCAGAGTTTTACATAGCTAATTGAATAATGCAGAGAATAAAGCCATATGGCTGGATTTGTGCAATAAAAATAATCATGTCTCCAGGTCAGGAATGAGGATAAGGCCCCCACAAAAATGTTGTATTGGAGTAATGGGACAGTGCAAAATAGGGTAGGGTGGGTGGAGTTTTTTTTTTTTTTACATTCACTTTCCTGTGCTTCATCTTATATGACCATGCACGACACATATCAATGAGAATGAGATCGTAGGGTGACACACCAACACTGACACCAGAACTACTCTCTTCTCTGGAAGAATTGAAGAAACAGGTGACCTAAACAAGTGGGTTTCATTTCATATTATTGCATTCAAAATTAAATCAAGAAAATACAGAGGGTGTGAGACTGTTCCTGCCATACCTGGCACATGGGACTTATTGCATAGACCTCATTTATAAATAATTGGCCCTTTGATACTGTTGATGGGGCGAAATTGGCATGAACACTGTCACCAGTGCTTGACTTGCAGAAAAAAACTGCCTTGCTTTCATTAGTTTTCACCAGGAAGGTGCCACAGTTTTCTGCTAGCAAAGCACCAGTAACAACATTCAGACTGGTTTTGTCCCATCAACAGCAATAAAAGAGTAACGTAGAACTGGTTTTGTGCCCTATCAACAGCAAGGAAGAAAGTGTCACATTCAGACTGTTTTGCCGTATCAACAGCAAGAAAGGGTCCAAATTCAGACTGTTTTTCCCATCACAGAAGAGAAAGGGTTCACATTAGACTGGTTTTGTCCCATCAACAGCAAGAAAGAAAGGGTCACATTCAGGGACTGGTTTTGTCCCTATTCAACACAAGATAGGGTTCACATTCAGACTGGTTTTGTCCCATTCACCAGCCAAGATAAGGGTCACATTCCGACTGGGTTGTCCCATCAACAGCCAAAAGACAGAGTCACATTCAGACTGTTTGCCGTATCAACAGCAAGAAAGGGGCAATAACTAAAAAGGACTATTTTGTCTATAGCATGTTTATGAATTGTTTCTATGTCTATATCTAAATATATCCTGCATTATGTTTTCTATGCAGATATTTGAACTGTTATTAGCCTTCTCATCAGTCAACGAGCTGCGTGCAACAATATGTCAGAGCCTAATGATGACTCCCAATCTGCAAGCCTTAGACTCATCTGTAGAGCCATCAAGATTGGCTACTACAGAGCCATATTTTGCTGTCATCAACTGGGCAATGCAGGATGTAGAAGTGCATGAGAAGGCCCCACTTAAGGCATTGGAATTCCTGACAGATGTGTATGAGGTGAGTTTTTAGGTTACAGCTGGGTATTATTGGAGGTCATCTCCAAGCGACTTAAAAATCACAATTACCATTTGAATTGTTAAGCATATGGCTGTGCATAGCACCATTTATTATGAGTAGAATGAAAAGAATAGAGGAAAACAATTGCTATAAGTTGGGAAATAAAACATGGATTTTTTTTTCATTGATGGGACAATCATATTGTATTTTTTTTTTGCTAACTTTTGTTTTGTTTGCTCGTATCCACAAGTCATTGGTAATGGCTTTGTGGTGGTGTCAGGATTAGTTCAGCTAGTGTGCTTATCCGGGGCCGCGTGAAAAAAAAAAAAAAAAAAAATATGTTTTCTATGCAGATATTTGAACTGTTATTAGCCTTCTCATCAGTCAACGAGCTGCGTGCAACAATATGTCAGAGCCTAATGATGACTCCCAATCTGCAAGCCTTAGACTCATCTGTAGAGCCATCAAGATTGGCTACTACAGAGCCATATTTTGCTGTCATCAACTGGGCAATGCAGGATGTAGAAGTGCATGAGAAGGCCCCACTTAAGGCATTGGAATTCCTGACAGATGTGTATGAGGTGAGTTTTTAGGTTACAGCTGGGTATTATTGGAGGTCATCTCCAAGCGACTTAAAAATCACAATTACCATTTGAATTGTTAAGCATATGGCTGTGGCGCATTGCACCATTTATTATGAGTAGAATGAAACGAATAGAGGAAAACAATTGCCTAGAAGTTGGGAAAATAAACATGGATTTGTTTTCAAATGTGATGGGACAATCATATGTGTATTTTTTTTGGCTAACTAAAACAACCCAGACAGCAAATATCTTGGAAGCTGTTCCTACATCTGAAAATACATTTCTCATAGGTCCCATACTGCCTTTGTTACAAATGGATTGAATTTACAGAAACCTGATGATTTGTAGAGTTGCTTACCACAGCTAAAAATTGATGACAGTTTTGGCCTGAAGCACAAGGCCATAGGTTAATGCTGTGAATGCATGAAACTCAAAGTTGAGGTTGTCCCAAAAGGTAAATAGGATTTTAGAGAGCTAAGTAGCAGTGGTACTCCCTTCTTTGAAGGGAGGTTCAAAATGATATACATCACATAAGCATGTGACCTGGATAAAGTGATCAACTATCTGTCATCTTGTTCTCTTTAGGAACTGCTTGATTCTAGCATGACTCGGGTTATCACTCATCTAGACGTTATCATTCCCATGGCATTGGGACAGCTGATGTTCCAGAAGAAACACAGGGTGCTCTGCTGAGGAGCAGAATTGCGAAAAACTTGTCCAAGTCATCAATCTCTGTTTTGATATCCTTTTTATCGACTTTTGGCCAATTATGTTGTTTAAATTTTTCCCTGAAGATATTTTTAATGAAACACCTTAAGAAATTTCCTATCTATTTCATTCCTAAAACCTTAGCAATAATTACATCCCACTTTATGTATTTCAAATATGTTCCACTGCCACTTGCTTCAATCAATCCAGGGAAGTGTGGGGAAGTAATTGTGCCATATTTTTTGGAAATGTTAAACTTGATTACCTTTATTCATTCATTCAACTTTATTTTACGACGGAGGCCCCAGTTCACATAAGGCCCTGTTTTTCACTAGGGCCCTGGTTTACAACAATTACAAAAGGTAACATACATGCATGTAAACAACAAAATTTAACAAGAAAACATTAGAAGGCTTAGATGAATGTGCCTTACATTATTCTTAATTACTGAATGTTGCTGATCTTTTGAAGTTTATCATCAAGATTGTTCCAATTTACTTGCACCTCTGTCGGATAGACTACGATTCTTGTACTCCGTTTTGGGTTGTGGGATTGTAACATTATACATGCTAGTATGACAAAGTTATAATTATTTGTCTAGTAAATGAAAAATGCCAGAAAAGATTGGAGGTGCTAGGTCATTCAAAATTTTGTAAACCAGAGCGAACAGTTGTACTTTGCCTATTAGAAAGCCGTGCCAACCAAAGGTGATTAGAACTTCACGACTATGGGTATCCCAGGCTACACACAATTATACGTGCTGCCCTGTTCTGTATCTCTTAAGACGTTTGCTACTGTAGTACCACAATTTCCCCAACAACATTGCAATAGTCCTAATTGTGGCAGATACTGGCATTATAGAACGTAGTTAAATATCAATTTGGAACAAGTGACTTGCTTTTTTTAACATAAACATACCTTTAATTGACTTTTTGCGAACATTTTTCCCCCCAATTTGCTGATTCCATGTCTGTTCTCATCAATGATCACTCCCAGATTGCTTAAAATTCCTGCACCTTTGAAGACTGACATTATTATTATTATAGACCAATCATTATTTGGATCTGTAATTTGTATATAAACGCTCTTGAACCTAGTCCATAAATTCTGACTTACTACATTAAGACTTCATTTGTTACTGCTTCAAGCCAGTTGTTTAAGTGTGAAGAAATCATTTTGAAATATCATCAATTGAGTTTGGAAGCTAATAGAGATGGGTGTCATCAGCATACTACTAACTTTACAATGGTATGATAGTTAGGCAAATCATTAAATATAAATAAGAAAGCCAAGATGACCCATCAATGAGCTTTGAGGCATTCCCACCTATATGCAACAATCAAAAGTAGCCGTTGACGGAAGTATATTGAGTTCGACCTTAAATACCTTTTGAACCATTTAATGCAATTTTACTTACTCCATACATTTAAGTTTATTTAACAAATTTTATGATTTTACAGTATCAAATGCTTTTTTAAGATCAAGTGTGCATAACCCAGCCATTTTACTCTATCTATTTCCTTCCCCATACCATCCTCAGTTACATTAATTAAAGCAGTAGAAGTGGAATGATGAGGGCGAAAGCCAGACTGATTACATTTATTAGATTATTTACATTTAGTAGTTATAAGTTGATCAAAAACAGCTCTTTCAGCATCGTAGAAATTACAACAATGGAATAGGCCTATATTACCAGGATCGCACGGGTCACCACCTTGAAAACTGGGGTTACTCTAAGCTCTTTTCCATCAGGTGGCAACTTACTAGTGTGGTGAAAGAGTGATTAATTGAGTAAGTTACTGTGTGGATGATTGTGCAAAGCCAATTTAAGTAGGTTTAGAAGGACTATTATCTAACCAGTAACCTTTTTGTCATGTAATTTTAATAGTTGTTTAAAGACATATTCATGAGTGACGGAACAAAATCAAATTGGCCCCATTATTGTCATTCTCATCAATATGGTGGTGTTATAATTACAGAACTCATTATCTTTAAGTTCCCTTGCAAGTTTAGGTCCAATTTCTACAAGTAATTAATTTAGTGCATTTGCAATATTCTTTATCTCAATATAATAATATTGGGTTGAATTGCAAACTGCTTCAATTTTCCAACAAATTGTATTGTAGGGTGTAAACAGTAAATAGAATAGCCTTTCAATCAGCTGACTTACCAAAGAATGAGAAACATCATTGTGGAAAGGCCATAACAAGTATATGATTTTACGTTATATAAGAGTTTCACTGAAGCAATGCCAGCCAGTGGTTGCAATGAACTTTCTTATTTCCTTTTGAAGTCTAACTGGCTCATGGATATTCTATCATAGGCTTGGCACCCAATATACATTTCATTAAATTGAATCCCATCGGCAAGTCAAAATATTATTATAATATTTTCCTTTGAGCCTATTATTTATAGAATATACGAAGGCATCTGTGTGTGAGTGCTGACAACATAGGTTGAATAACATTGTTTTTTTTGAAGTAATGTCTAAAATTGCAAAAATTCCCAATTTTTCTTTTTTGGTTTTTTGAAATTTAAAATCCATGGAACCCCCATCAAATTCATTTTAATATGAAAATCTTATCAATTCGTTTTGCAGCCAAAATGGCCAAAGAATCCACTCGTTTTAAAAAAAGTGGTCATCTGCCCACCCCTATCACTAGTAGGAGTTCAAGCTGATCAGAGAATCAATCAGATCTAATCTTGTGGTTACAACACGTGTTGATATAAAATGCAACACCTCCTCTTTTAGTTTCATCATCGTTGTCATATTCTGTCATTCTGTATAATAATAATTCAATATTTAATACTATATCAATTTCATCACCGAAATGTTCGCAAAGACCTATCTTACATCAAGTGGGTTATCGTCAAACATCTCAAGCTCGTCAAAATGATTAAGTTAAACCCCAATGTTGAGTTGAGCAATAACAAAACTTTTTGAATTATCAAGCAATTACAAACAGAGTACATCGTAAATCCTATGATCGGGATCTGTAATACACACACATAGAAAATTTATGAGGAGGATTAACAATATTACTTTGTGTCATGGTATTGACATCTTTTTACAAATCTGTCAAAGCAATGTTAGAATCATTCCTATAAATATATTTACAATTAGATCAAACTCTGTCATCCTGTTCAACAAAACTTGTATTAGTATTAACATTGCCATGTGTTTCTTGGACATGGTTAATGAGCACGTGGGTTCTTACGACATGAGTTTAATAATAAGAAAGTACATTTTCTTAGTGTCCATTTACATGACAAACTTTTTATGTCTTCTGGTGACATAAAACCCTCCTCATGGTTCACACAAAGCATGACTTCCAGTAGGGTGCCAAAACTAGATAAACCCTATCACAAGCCCATTAAGTATAGAGGCATTTCGATTTCCAGAAAATGTTCCTGTTAATCTACCATCAAATCCCCAGGTTGCAAGGTGGGGAATACTAAATTGCACGTCTCTACCCCTCTGTATGCACAATCTCTCAACTGTTCCCACCCCTGACTGGGGGTGTGGAAGTCACTTGAGAGTTGAGGTCAGACTAAATAGCGTAATTTTTTGTTTTGTTTTCCATATAACAGAGTATATTTGAGCTTCATGTAAGTGTTGTCAAATTTTATATATTCCATGCATAACTTTGGTTTTCAGCTATGTCATTTTGAATTGATTTCAGTATTATAGCATCATCTTATTTTGTGCTAAGATGGAAATATAATATTAACCAATCACAACAATTCCACATACACATGAAAAATGCCTCAAATGAAATTTGGCCCGCAAAATACTTGGAATTGACACTTTCATGTCCGATAAGTTATGTAATAATAGCTCACTTTCCTTAACTTGCAATCTCACTTTTTGTTGTGATTAAGGAGTAAGTTCAGAGGTTGTTAGGTTACTAGATCTGTCTACCTGCCTCTCCATGCTAGAACTCAACTGATCATATAGGATAGGACTGAATCTTAACAAATCAGCATTACTGACATTGACTGGAGTAAGCTACACCAGGCATGTTGATCAATTGACATTGTACATATTGGATAAATTTCTGTGCATATTTTATACTTGGGGAAATGAACACAAAACAAAGCTATAAAGCCAGAAATCCTTAATGTAAGTATGTTTCCATAAATTAGTGTTCTTGGTAATTAGGCCAAAAATTGTGTTCGCAAGTAGTTAGTCCCAAAAACATGTCAAAAAGTGTGTTTTTGTTGGTTTTTTTTGGTATTTTATTTTTAAAAACAATTTTGTATGATTTCCCCCCAACTTGGCTCAATCATGCCAATTGTAATTTAAAATGGTTGCAAACCACATTTTTACTGCTAAATTATTGTTTATAAAGGCAAAAATATTTGTTTGGGATCACCAATTTTCTACCTCTAAGAATTTTTTTTCTAAAATATAAACTTTTCTCCGTTTCATCCAAATAAGTTGGAACAAGGACCTACAAGTTCACCTTGTTTATCTGGACACGTCGGGACCGCGCCATTCGAATATGCGATTTGGCCGATATGCGATCGAAGGGGTGCTAAAATACAGGCGAAGAGGGACAGGTCATTAGGGATTATGGTATGGGTGACAATTAACAGTGTGCTAAACAAAGTAAACAATTGTGAGTGTGCGAATATATGAACATAGAAATCATGAGAAATAAAACAGCATTGTAACCACTTTGTTTTTTGCCATGTGGAGTCAATTATTGCGATTCTAATTCGAGATCTGGGCCTAGTAGCGATGGTCTGTCCAAAAGGCCTGACCTCTGAATGGCCAGCCATTGCCTATTTACTGGCGGTCAAGGGTACGCCGAAACCGACGGACATTTACACGGCATCGTAACAGTTTCAGCCACAAGAGAACGATTTTAATCACTAAACATGATCTAAATACCTGTTAAAAAACAAGAAAATCCATTTACGTGCTCGTATTACGAAAGCTGCAAAGAGGTGCAAAATTTGGAAGCTGAGAAGGCGATCAAGTTTGCGAACTTGGACTTCGGGTTTGGAAGGTGTTCAAGAGAGGAGTCGCACGTTAGATTTTAATTAAAAATTGGTAAATTAAAAAAAGGAAAAAACATAAAAATTATTTATTTTTTCCTTATCCGTTTTTTTTATTTTATTGATGCTCATATCGGTCGATTTATATGTGCTTAGATGGCTGGCACAATCAGTGTTTGTTTATGGAGTTTATGGACGGTTTTAAATTGACCATTTTGGAGAACTATGCTTAGATGGCCAGCACAATCAGTGTTTGTGTCTGGAGTTATGACACGTAAATAGACCGGTAGAACTAGGTGCCATCGGGCCCGTGTTTTGGGCCGAAAAAGTTTCGATTACGCATGTCTATCAGGTCATGGTGGACACAGCTATTGATTCTGAGGGATGTATTTGATTGAACCCTTCGTTTTGGAGTGATTCCTTCACCAGAAAACAACCCGATATATAAAAGTTATGTGGGAAGCCATTATTTCCAAGGATAAGTCATTTATATAGGCTAGACGCAATGTTCCGGAAACCAACGTAGGTGGCGTAGCTCAAGACTCGGGCTTTGGCGGAACACTTTAAATCCTTCGTAGAGAAATACCAGGTAACGAACTAAAACGCCCAGATCCCAGATATCTATGATGTAGCCAACATTATAACATGTATCGCATGCGAACGCTTTAGAATGGTTTCAACAGGGTGGAAAACGCTGAAAAACATACGAAAACAGCATTCATTGAGCCAAAAAATGAATTTTATTGATTTTATTTTAAATGACCCAGCTGACGTCCCGATAAGCATCAGAGGGGGGAAAAGGATGAGCATCGGGGGTAAGGAGGGAAGGCACAATGATACAGAGTTAAGCCGTCTTAGAAAGCAAGGATGCTCAGGAAACGTCACCCAAAGAATCTTTTCTCTCTTCTTCAATTGATACCAAATTTGTAACTGCTATGGAGTATTGTTTAAATTTTACAAAAATCGATCATTTTTCACTACCAGAAGTGTAAATTTAGAATGTATTGACGGTTTTGGTTTTAATTAGGTAAGCTTTTAAACCCTTCATATTTCAACTAACTCCATCCGCCCTACTGAGTGATAAGTTCTCGCCCCATATCATCCAATCCCAGGTTCGAATCCACACGGGGCGTATGATTTTTTTCCTTCCTCCTTCAATCTTCCTTATATTTTAGCCACTATTGTATTCAAGTACTATCTTAGATTTTATTATTTTTTTTTTTTTTCGCGAAAAATACGTGTTATAGGCTGAATCGGACTGTCTCAAATGAATACGTCTACCCTCTACACAAGCGAAAAGTATTGTGATAACCGTACCAAGGGGTGAAAGCTGGGGATCCTAAGCAACTATTATCATGATTATATGATGATGTGTGATGAAAAACATCCGCACAATCAGTAGGTGAGAGGCCGTCGCTCAGACATTTTTGTCGGTGAGGGTGTAAAGTGAAGAATGGTCATTGCTCCAGTAATTACGGCGCCAAGGTTCGGGCCCACTTAGGGCCTTGAAAACTGTTCCTAAGTAAGAAATGCTCTACAGTCTTTAACAACCAATATTTTCTTGTGATCGATTCGAGCTGCACAACCGCAGTGCCTCTTGGACACAAACCTGGCGCAAACGCGGAAAGCCCTGAACGGGTGTGGTACATAGGCCCGCTTTAGGGCTCTGCCCCTGCCGGGGTCCAGGGCGGAAGCCCCCCGAAGCCTCTTGGATTTAAGGCTATTCGACCTTCATAAAATGACGCCCTGTTTGAGCGCAGTAATTCAAAGTTTTAAGACCCCTAGTAAAAGACGGTTTCTAACTATGCTCAACCCTGAAGACGGCCATAATACCTTTATCTTTACTGCCAAGAGAATTAGCATTCTCGAAAACCAATTGTGTGGTGGCAGGAGCATGAGGGCCCTTCTTGGGGTCCTAGGGGTCGCAGCCCGCAGGAAGCTCTTGGATTCAGCTATTCAAACCTTCAAGATACCACTTTTTGATGGTTAAATGTAACCATTCAAGAAAAGACTGGTTTCTACTTTGCTCACTGAGACGAGCAGTATAAGCTTGTACCGCCGAAGGGAACTATATACACTATATAGCTAGCGCCAATGTCCTTAACGGATGCGGTGCATAAGCAGAGCCCCTGCCGGAGTCCAGGGGGCGATTCCCGTAAGCTCTTGATTTTAGCTATTCAGAAAGGTAGTTTGTTTGAAGAGTTAAGTAAGTAATTATTCAAATCTAGCCACGTAACCTATAAGTTCTATGGTGCTGTGGCTGGAATCGATCCTAACCAATGTTTTTTTTCCTTGACCACTTCAGCTTGGGGAATGACCCATGGCTCCCCTCGTTTTTCTTCTCAACTTTATTTTACCCATTTTGATCACAGTACTGTTGGCACATTAACAATTCATGAGTACCGTTGGTTAGGCTTGCGCAAAACTAATTGGCTTTAGGGGAAGGCCAAATATTTGGGGGTGATATTTTGGGATTTATGATAAGTCTGGAGTTCAATCTCATCGCGTTCTGATATCGTTCTCCTTTTGTTTCATTCTTTACAATCCCCTGCTTCTCGCTTTCTTTTCTCTTCTCTTTCCCTCTTTTCTTTCTCTTATCTCTTTTCCTTCTGCTCTCTTTCCTTTTTCTTTCTTCTTCTTCTCTCTTAAGGATCGCTGGGGGGTGGTTCCACCCCCCCAACCACCCCCCCATGGCGACGAGCCTGAGGTGAGAAGATGCATTCCCCTTATGGGTAATCATCCTCTCACCACCAGAATCTCCATCATCAACAATCATTCGCCGCACAAGCAGATCATACGCAAAATTATTGCAATAAAACATCAAACAGTTCAAGACATGTACCAGTACAATTGAATCCCTTCAGCATGCCTTACACAACACCTCCAGGGCCTTGAAGTTTGTTGGAATTTCATTATTGATGAGATATCCCTGCATTTACGATTGGTCACCTGTCTATACCCATCATGCCCCCCCTCGCCCTTCGGGGGATCGCCACACATCCTGCAGAACATGTACAGCTGGCCCCCTTCATCTGGCTAGACGCAACACATGGCATCTGGGCCTATCTCTAGTTCCGAAAACCTGGTTTGCAAGTTCAACGGAAAAAAATAGGTGGTTACACGAAAAAGCAAGAAAAAAATAGAAAAAAGTACACCATTCGGCCGCACAGTCGGCCGGATATAAAGGATCCCGATAAATGGTGCCAGATAAAGTGCATACTGGTATCACTTTTGCTCTTTTAAGACTTTGTATGTTGTTGTGATAGCTCTTTCCACAGGGTCCACTTCCCAACATGAACACTATCATTGCTAACGATTTACTCTTATGCTTGCTACCCACTAGTGAGTCTGGTGTTGAGTTAGTTCTACTCATGCTTGTCCCGGTTTCTTTAAGCTGGAGAGCCTACTCTCAGACATACCGCTCCATTGCAGGAGTTATTCAGTATCACTGGTGTGATTAGTGGGAGAGGGAGGCGGTGTCTAGTAGTGTCATGGGTTGCATTTTTATGTCATCCGATGCAATCAGAAAGACTTATTCAGCAATTATTTGGGTGTTTTTGTCTGTCTCTGTGCTAATATACCTTTGGTTGACACATTTTCAATTGCATTTAACTTTTTAGTGTAGTGACTGGTATTCAACGCCTTCCATCGTGTATGTTTATACATTTAGACAAGGGATTTGTATGTGGTGTAACAGATAGGAGACTGAAGGTCTTCAATAATGACTTTTGTTTTATTGGCCTAGCATTGAGCTGCTTTTGGGGGTGAACTGGCAACTATTCGTACTACAGCTCATTTGGATATTTTTGAAACGGTAGGGCCTACACTATCGTTCGCAGAAAATTGCCGAAATTCTCTGGGGGACATGTTAAGGATGAACGTCATCAAAATGGCCCGCCATTTTTTGTGTATATTTGGTATTAACGTTAGTTCCTACAACAATTAAGGCTTATTTAGGGGTTTTTACTTTGTTGTTGACATTCGACAGGTTGCATACGCGTGAATAAATGATACCAAAATAAGTCTAACATACCAAACACGTTACCAAGTAGATGACGGTCATAAATGTGGGCCAGCAAAAAAGTGTATTTTCCAATATACACTCACAATAGCAAAAATTCTGTTGCGCTGAAAATATACAGTTGTCATGCAATTTTTGGCTCTAAATGATGGCAAACTACAGTTCTCTATGTATACAGAGTGTTTTTCGTGCTATTTTCTTGATCCTTTCTTGCGGAAGCATTTTCCAAAGTACTGTATATAATATCTGGCATGACTCCCCCCCCCCCTTAGTCCACTTACTTTGATGTGGCGTCGTTCCCGTTTCCCTCCCCCGTTAAATTGACCAGCGAGGGTCTCAACAATTGCCTTGAAGCTTGTTGATATTTTGTAGTATTTAGCTCTCCTAAGGAAAGTTTCGTGGGGGGTAGATGGATGTGTTAACCTCGCAGAAGTGCGGTATATACATACCATGGATAATAGGCCCTATACATATTGCTGCCAACCACCCTTCACCAGGGGCTTAAGGGGTGGTTTTGCCACCCCCCACCAGTGAATTTTGCTTCGGTGCGCTTAAAATGCCAAAAAAGCTTCCCCTGATACTCATTTTTATCATCCTTTCCGGTCATTTGGCGGAAAAAAAATTGACGGTACACCTTCACACCGGGGTTGGGTATCCGCAAAGTGAGGGGTGGAGGGCGGGGGTTGCCAACCCAAGAATAATTACATGGTACATTTTTTTTAATTTTATGCACAGCATGGCTATAAACCTCTATGTTTTAGTAAATAGTTCACTTGCCATCATTCAGAGCTGACAACCGCATGAACATCTGATATTCCTCGCTAATTTTAAGTGCAAAATCGTAATTTTCGCCTATTTTCACTGTGGAAAATGCCATTTAGCCAACCTCACAGACTTTGTGACAGTAGTGAAGCCACACTAGCAATGTTAATACTTCTTTTGGTTTCATGGAAAGAAGACCGTATCTATCACTGTTATCAATAAGCATTGGGTGGTTTATAACATTCTTGGGAACTGTTACAAAAACCTTGGTAAGACGAGGCTTAAATCGACTTTGACTGCAAACCCTAACCCGACGAAGGCGGCCTTCACATTTTTTTTCTGCTAAAATACCCCGCTGGAATGCCACATTAAATGGAAGCTTTTGAGATGGTTTTAGCATTTGCAAACCTAGTAACAGTCCCATTGGGGAGAGGGGGGCATTGGTAAAAATTATAACACATAACCCCCCCAACCCCGGACGACGAGGTATGCATGGCCCTATGCCCCTACGCCAGAGGACCAAGTGAATTTCACTCTCAAAAGAGTGAATGCTTTTAAGTGCAAAACACTCCAAGATGAGTTGATTTTACTATAAAAGATACAATCACTGCAAACGAGCGATTTCCATTAGTTTGAGGAGTTATTAGGCAACTCCTTTCGAGGAGTTGAAAACGATTAAGGACACCACAAAAACGAGTGAATCCCTCTTTGGTGGAGTGATTTTCCGGGGGTCTTCTCGTTATCCGAAGGGGTTCAGTGTTCCGAGGTTCGTTTTCCGAAGGTTTGTTTTCCGAACACGCGTTTTTAGCATGCGCTTATCCGAATCCTGAAAACGGTTCGGTATTCCCGAAAATAGGTTCGCTATCCGAATATTAAAAATAGTTCGTTATTCCAGTCCGATTTTAAAGGGTTCGCTATTCCGAATCCTTCAGAAGGTTCGCTAATTCCGAATCCTACAAAGGGTTCGCAATTCCGAATTTCAAAAAGGTTCGTTATTCCGAATTTTGAAAAAGGTTCGGTATTCCGAAATCATACTTCGTGTTCGGTATTCCGAATATCACAAGAGTGTTCCTATTCCGATTTTGTTTTTCTTCACGTTGGAGCAATGAACCTAGTGATTAATATGGATCTTGAAGCCAATCGCTCAATAATGTAGTATCAATAATCTATACCTATTCCTATTGTTCGGTTTCCTATTGACTAACTGCCACTGAGTTAACGGAGCTAGGTTGAGGATTTGGTCCACGGTCCCACTTAGGCTTCAAGTTCCTCCAATGCTGCCATTTTGGACCATTATCATATTCTTTGTGCCTTAAAACACACATTTATAGATCTTGGATGCCTCTTGTTTTTGTGTACTTTTCAGTTTTGAATCTCCAATAAGACTTTTTAGAATCTTTGTGCCTTAAAACAATTGTTTTCTTAACAAACTTTTATTTGTATTTTTCCAAATTGTCTCTGGTTTTCAAATTAGATAAAAATGGAAGGCGGCAATGACTTGATGTTATCTATCATGCCAAAAATCTTCATATGTAGTTGTTTTAAAAAATAATCATATGTCTTAAAAAATGTGCAAACTCGATGGTGGTACATCACTATATACCAAAACAGATAATACTTTTTTCCCTCAAACATGTGAAATAATATAAAAAAAAAGTACTACAAATATTGGTGTTTTGTTTTTCTTGCCCATCATCGCTTGAAAGCATACATAATTCATCATATTCATTGCTCCATTTGAAACATCCTTCGGAATAGCGAACCTCTTTTGAAATTCGGATAACGAACACGGTATTGGGGTGGTTTCGGAATATTCGAACCTTTTTAAATATGCGGATGACTAACCTTTTTGAGATTCGGAATTGCGACCCCTCTTTAGGATTCGGAATAGCGAACCATATTAAGATTCCGGAATAGCGAACCCCTTTTAAAATGCGAATAGCGAAACCTTATTTAAGATTCGGAATATCGACCTCGACATACACCTTAGGAATACGACCTTCGGAATATCGAATTATCCTGATTTCACTCTTTTGAAGTGTAATTCCCCCCTCTTTAAGAACAAACCACCCTCATTTTGGAGTGTTTAAACAAAGTTTCACTCTTTTTGTGGGTGGATTTTATAACAAAATTCTTGTTTAAAACGTTGTTACAAATAAAGCCTTGGTAAGACGAGCGTTAACAATCGAACTTTATAGCAAACCCTAACCCTGACGAAGGCGGCACCTTCACATTTTTTCTGCTAAAATAACCCGCTGGAATGTGCCCAACAATTAAACGGAAGCTTTTGAAGATAGGTTTAGCATTGACCAAACCTAAGTACAGTCCCATTGGGGAAGGAGGGGGGGCCAGTGGTAAAATATACCCCCCCCACCCCGGACGAGAGGTAATGGCCAATAGCCCTACTATAGCCAATGCCCAAGTGAAAAATTTCACTTCAAAACGAGTATGAAAGCTTTAAAGTACAAATGCAAAACACTCCAAGTGGTGATTTTACTATTAAAAGAGTTAAAAATCACTGAAACGAGCGAATTTTCCATTAGTGAGGGTTATATAAGGACACTCCTTTCGAGGCGTGTTAAACGAATTAAGGACAACACAAAAAACGTGGAAAATCCACTCTTGCTGGGAGTGATTTCGGGGGGTCTTCTCGTTATTGTCCAAGGTTCATGTTACGAGGTAGGTATCCGAAGGTCGTTTTTTCCGCAGAACACGCGTGTTTTTAGCATTCGCTTTTCCGAATCCTGAAAAAGGTCTGTATTCCGAAAATAGGGTTCGCTATTTCCGAATATTAAAAAATAGTTCGTTATTCCGGAATTTAAAAAGGGTCGCTATTCCGAATCTTAAGAAGGGTTCGCTATTCCGATCTTTCAAAAGGGTTCGCCAATTCCGAATTTCAAAAAAGGTTCGTTTTCCGAATAGTGAAAAAAGGTCGGATTCCGAAACACATATCGTGTTCGGTATTCCGAATTATCAAAAAGAGGTTAGCTTATTCCGAATTTGTTTTTCACGGGAGCAATGTAATGAGCACTGAACATGATGAATTTATGGATACTTGAAGCCAATAAGCTAATATGTAGTATCAATAAATCTAGACCTATTACTTTGATCGGTTCCCTATTATTGACCGAAATGCCACTGAGTTACGGGGCTATGTTGAGGAGGATTTGGTCCAACGGTCCACTTAGCTTCCAAGTTCTCCCAAATGCTGACCATTTTGGACACCATTAGTCATATTCTTTGTGCCTTTTAAAACACACATGTATAGCCTCTTGGATGCTGCATAGCAATCGTGTTTTTGTGTACGTTTCAGTTTTGAAATCTCAAAAATAATGACTTTATTAGAATCTTGGGGCATTAAAAAAATATGTTTTAACACTTTTTTTATTGTATTTTTCAAATTGTATGGTTTCAAAATTATGATTAAAATGGAAAAAGGCGGCAATGACTTGATGTTATCTATCATGCTAAAAATATAATTCATATGGTATTTTTAAAAAAGAATCATATGTATTAAAAAAGTGTGCAAACTCGATGTGTCAATCACTATATACCAAAAAACAAATTCAAACTTTTTTTCCCTCAAAACTGTGAAAATAAGACATAAAAAAAAAAGTACTACAAATATTGGTGTTTTTTCTTGCCATATCAGGCTTTAAAGCATACATAATCATCATGTTCATTGCCCAATGTGAAAAAACAATATTCCGAAATAGCGAACCTCTTTTGAAATTCGGACTAACGCACACGGTATTTGGTTTGGAATATCGAACATTTTTTAATATTCGGAAGACGAACCTTTTTTGAGATGGGGAATTGCGAACCCTTTTTAGGATTCGGAATAGCGAACCTTTTAAGATTCGGAAAAATAGGAACCCTTTCCTTTTAAGATTCGGAATAGCGAAACCTTTTGAAGATTCGGAATATCGAACCTTCGGAATAACGAACCTTAGGAATAACGAACCTTCGGCATATCGGAGATGATTCCTGATTTCACTCTTTGAAGTGGAACTTCCCTCTTTTTTAAAGAATACAAAAAACCACCCTCCTTTTGGATGTTAACAAGCGTTTCACTCTTTTGTGGATTAGTGTGAAATTTTCCATCATTTACCTTATTAGAGAGGTGCACAGGAAGGGGGGTTGAGGGACCCTCGCAAACACGAACCTTTTTGTAAAATAGACCTAACTCCTAAACATGTTGTTTTGGAATGTTTGCGCACACCAATCACCAAAATGACTTTTTGGTCAAAATTCTCTAAATTTCTCTATTAAAAAAAAAATTATCAGCAAAAAAGTGGAGCTTTGGTCCGATCCCTTTTGTTAAATTTGGATGTTTGCAATCATCCCCCCTCCCCCTCATGTGTGTGAATCCTAGCTATAGAACAGGGTGCAGGTCCCCCCATCCATCTACGGCATAATTATTCTTCAAAATATGGAAAATATGGTAGGGCGGGGACCTAAGGGTAATGACGATCCCGGGTACTCGTTATGAGTTCGGGCGAGTACCCGGGTACCCGAAAAATCCTGAGTGCAAATCCAGCCACCAAGTTTAGAAGAAAAAAAAAAATCGTCCATGACAATACATACCTCAAATATTTCCATGTTTTTGAAGATTTAACAGCGATGAAAACAAACTTGTTCTATGGATTCAGACGAAGAACTCTTTATTTACTACTAAAATCGTTGTTGTACTTTTATTTAAACTTTATGTCATCCTAAACGCCATTCACAAAGTAAAAAACGATCGTGGAACATGGCGGTCAGCTGAACCAAATCGGCGAGATTGACGTAAACAAAGCCGTAGTAGTACAGCTATTACCACTTAACGAGCCGACCTAAACAACCCCGCGGTGAATGGAATTTTACATCAAGGGCGGTGGAGGCGTTAATACAGCGGCAACAACGTTCCATCAAGCGATAAATATCAACGTTTGCATTAAATCTGGGTTATACTAATGGAATATGTTTCATTCAGGAAGTAATATTGTTCGTGAGATTCGGGAGTAGTAAAAGAAATGTTAAAATTTTTTAAACTTATATTTTTTAAAGTGACTTCGGGGAACCAGCTCAGATAACTTCTGTCCCGGAGTAAGACCGTAAACGGGCGAGTAACCCGGGTACCGGGAAGGGAATTATGTCACAAGCCCTAAAATATGGGTCTTTATTTAATTACAAACCAAAATTATCCACATTGTTATAGAATAGTATGCCCAGTATGATGTTAGAGTCCTTTTTAAGCTTTTCAGTGTTTTCATACATCTATATCCCTAACATTTTTCCAGAAATGAAGAACAAACCCTGACGATCCACGCAAAAAGAAAGATGGAACATTATTTTCTTGTTCGATCTTGGAGCAATTTCCCCGAACACAAGGCAAGGGTCTGCTCCTGATTTTGAAAATAAAAAAAAGAGACTATAGCTGCAAATGAGGGACTACCGTTAGGGCTATAAAATTCTATAGCAAAAGAAGAAACAAAATCTGACAAATCAAAATTGAAGATAAACCTTAATTAAAGGTTTAGGGTAATGTATGGGAGTACTAGAATAAAATGATGAAGGGCAGGCATTTGTTTTTGTGTTCAGTGCAATCAAAAAAGTACTAAAAATGTAGATGTTTTAACCGTTTCAAGTTTCTATTAGCATGGTAACATTCCTCCTAACAGCTCCCAGATTTCACTTGGGTAAATGAGGCAAGGAGTAATGGTGGCCTGCCTAAGGACATGAATACGTTTGAACCGGTTCGGGATTCTACCCACAACCTTCAGAACATGAGTTGTCTGTTCCATCCACAGCAAGTTAACGAGGGCGCGATAGTATACTTGTGTGACTTTTCTTTTGTTAAAATTAGACACCCAGTAGGCAAATTAGTCTGATGGAATAAACAAAACATAAGAAATTGACTTGCAACAAGTATAGCCTCAGTTAGCCTCACACCACCAGTGCCCTCATTTGAATTATCTGCATCTGGATTATCCAGAAATCTGTACGACCTTTGGGTGCTTTTCTAAGATTACGTATAATAATTAAAGTCTATGACAAAACTGTGTAAGATAAAGAATGCTTTATCTAATATTTGGCTTTGAATTATGTAAATCAACCAATTAACTATTTCTGTCTTAAAACATAAAGAGTATGACTGAATATACTAATCTGGAATACCATGGTTTTTGATCCTTTTCCTTTAAAATTTTGAAATGTTCAAAATGAGAGATAGGCACCCCTCTATGTGTACACAGGTACTCTCTCTTTAACACTCTATACCGTTTTGAACTTTTATGTTAAAGCGGATTTCAATTGTTAAAAAGCAATAAGCGTTTCCCTGGGATTTTATGGGAAAGGCGCTTACTTAGGTACTGAGAAATAGTTAGTGTACTTATGCACATAATTTTTATCAACCTAGGGGCTTTCGAGCTTTAATAAACTGTGAACCGGTACTCATCCTTATAGTTAAAAATGTCATAGATTTTCCAACATATCCAAATTTTCATATCGATGTTTCAATATTGTGCACTTTTAAACGGCTGTATGTCTTCTTTCATTTCTTCTTCTGGCACCAAAAGGCTCCTGTTTACCAATATTTTAGTGTGTTGTGATGTTTGTGTGTCGTTTGTTTTCTGTATGTGTGCGAAATTTTTCCTGATTCTGTGTCTTGTACATGTGCGAGTTGGGCGTGTTGTGTGTTTGCCACATGCGTACATGTGGTGTGTTTGTCACAGCTTATATGTGATGTTTGTATTAATTTTTACTCTTCTTTCGCATTTAAATACATAAACAACTATAATCCAACCATTTGAAGACAAGAATACAACATCTAAATTATTGAAAATGTCTTTATTATATGACAAATCAAGAATAAAAACAATGAAGATAATAATAAAATTTTAATAAAATACTATAATAATAAGGTTAAGGAAAAATATCTTCACTATTGTAAAAATAAGACATTCTAATTCTAAAACCACTTATAAAATAATTTGCAGTATGTAGTATGCGAAATTAAAAGTAAATTTTTTCTGCATCATTTATTAATTAACGATAGAACACCATTTTTATATTGGCCGCACAGATGGAAAATGCTCTCTAGTCTTTAACACCCCTCGTCTAGCGAAGGGGGGGGTGGTTACAACACCCCCCTTCAGGTTTTTTCCCCGGCTTGCTAAAACCCCCCTTTTTTGGTGCCAAATTATTTAATGTAATTGTCAGACTGACATTTCCGCTCCTTTTAAATTCACTAACAAACATCCACGCGGGGTATAGGTTAAGATACAGGGTGTCCCAAATGTGAGGGGGGGGGGGTGCCCCACCCCCCCCCTCTGGAAGAGAATTACCAACATGCCTAACCAACACGACATCACAGACACTTAATTTGGGTACCAATAGATAGTCAGGGTTGCCGATTTAACAAAAAAATCACATTGATTTAAATCAGTGATTTAAATCGCGATTTAAATCAAATGATTTTTTTTTAAAAATCACTATTTAATCACTTTTTTTGTAACAACAAATATGAACAAAATAATTTGTTAAAGACAATTTTACTCTTACATCACTACTTTACAAAATAAAATATTTAAACCACTTAAGCATCACTACCCTCTACATGTAGCATGACACAATTTATGTTTTAATATCATATTGAAACCCTTGATGTGTGATCTAATTAAAGTTTCTTTTTGTAATTCTAATTCAAAGTTTCTTGTAAGATACGAGGAAACTATTTACAGTATTACAGTACCATATTTGACCTAAAGAATGCCCAGACTTTCAGTAGCGTTCACTATGATGACCTTTTTTAATACAGTTGATTAATCTTGAGACAAACTTCCTAAAATACTGCCCAAACTCCTGTAAAGCACAGCCAGTTGATGTAACAAGTTATCATCCCCAATAACTTATTCAGCACTGTTTTGCATATCCACTACTTATTTGGCAAAAGGAGTTCCGGATGGAGCCCTATTCGGGACTACTTTCTACAAGTTAAATACGTGTGGAGTGCTAATTAGTTCAAATTCAGTATTGAACAGAGTGCAACAAAAATGTTTTAAATAATAGAATAACATGTTTGTAATCCTATAGGTACAGTAGTTCAGTCACTTCTTGACTTTTGCAAGCGTTCTCTTATAAAGTCGATATTTGTCTGAGACTCGTGAGTGTTATTTCATGTTCAGTGCTTTGAATTAAGACACAAGTTTGCAGCCTTAGCTGTTCCAGATGGTTCCTAGATTGGACTTAACAGCCTACGAGCTGAATACTCGTTCCACACCAGAGGATGCAGCCACAGCAGATAGCAACTTCTTCATCACTGCAAGATTGGCTTCCTGGATAACCTCATGTGACTTCACAGGGTTTATTTCCATGTTTGAAAGAAGGCTGGATATTCCATATTTGAAACTTAAAAAAATCAAAAAATCCGTTTAATAAAAAATCTGAATTTAAATCAAAAAAATCCCAAATTAGATTTTTTTTATTTTTTTAAAAAAATCAAAAAAATCGCCAACCCTGATAGATGCTATGGTCCATCCTCTTTCCATTGATACAAAATGAGGTACCACCTCCTAGCATTCGTCACATGACGCCATAAAGTTCGCATAATCAGCAAAACTGCCATTGCCATAGACACACACAAGTGAAATTCCAATTTTTCGCAAAGGTTAGGAAATCAGTTTTCATGCGGGTTTTTTTACTCTACTTGATGGGAAAGACTAGTTGTATATAATGACAGATTTGTAGAGCTATATAACGGTGTTTGAGTCGCTAAAATTGCGAAATATCATTTTCCCCCTATTCTTATTTTCGTACTTCCTCAATCTATGACGTCAGCATGTTAGTACTTATTTTGGTACCATTAAAGAAGAAACCCAAGCTTCCATTGGTACCAAATTTACAGGAATCGGGTGGTTTCGTTATCGAAATCACCAGGGGTGGTAACCACCCGCCCCCCCCTTCGGGAGTTTTGTTACAAAATGGCTCAGGTGACCCGGGTTAACTCAAAATAAATAATGTTGGACGCGATGTATATTTCACATAGTTATGACCAAAATGTCCTAGCACTGACCGAATGAAGTCAGTACCTGAAGAAAATGCTTAAACAAGTCTTTTGGGCAGCCATTTGATGACGTCATTTGGCAATAGGTTCCCCCACAATGAATTTTTTGGCATTTAGTGTTGTTGAGTAGTTCTGACCCATACTTTCAAAAATACCAAATTAGCTTGTAGTACAAGTTGCCATTCCGCCATTCTGAGGCACTTTTTGGCCATTCTCTATTCACCTAGATAGTGCTCTAGTACACCTTTTTGGTGTTTTTTCAACTTACTGTTGCTTTTTATGGCAGTGGACCCAAGTTCATTCTGTAGGCTTGTACATTGAGTCAAGGGCCTTAAGTGGGGTAACAGATGGGAAAGGTCAGCGACCACGAATATTTCGGGGGTTTATCCTATTGGGGTTGTGAGCCAATGGTATTTGTTACTGCGTGCTTTATCTTATATCGTATTGTCTTAAACTTTCACATGTGTGTTTGGTGACCGTGGGAAAATAATGCAGCGGTTTCGTTTGGTGACATAAGGTCTGTGAAAGACCAGTTTAGGTCTAACAAACAAATTAGTTTGAATTTGGTTTGTGACGTGGCATACAGCTCCTTTTGGATGTGTGCATTGTAAAATGGCCTGAAAGTTGTTGGATAGCAAATTCATCAAGTACTCCTCTGACAGCCGTCCCCTTACCATTTGATCCTACAATCGCTGTTATGTAGCCTTGATGCATTTTCTATAAACATTGTTTGTGTCAATCAAGTGTGCTTGCAATTGTGGATTTGTTTACACTAATTAGGGGTTCCCTGTCCTTTGCAAGGACACATTCCATGTCTGGTATATTTCCAGGCTCAACACCCTTTCTGGTCATATGAGCATTTTGTAATATTCTAGTACAGAGTTTTACAATGGACTACATATGGGTAATTTTTCTGCACATGAGTAATTTTGGGAAAAATGGGTTATATTTCCTCAGAAGTAATTCTGTGTTTTTCCATTATATCCCAGTGCATGCCCCCAATTAGACTGTACCCAGTCTCGGCTCCGTCTCTGGTTTAGAGCGCACTTGGTAAAAAGATACTGCTAAACTAAAAACTTGAGGACTTTTACCATCCCGCCAGCCTTACCAGGACAGCTTACCATCCCGCCACCAACTTGTCCCACGAACTTGAAATTGACAGGGCTCTGGATAACACTACGTGGGATAGCCCGCGAGACTGTACCATCTTTATGGAACTGTCTCCGCAGTCCGATTCACAAGTAACCATTAAACCGCTTACCGTGCCACATCTCGGTTAATTTTGAATGCTAATCGGGGACCATGGAATACGAACACAACAGGTGGTTCAATGGCACGCGACTTCTAGCTATTGAATAGCTCCTTTTATGAGATACAGCTTTCACTTTCGTGCTTTGTGGTATCATTTATGTGTACATATATTGTTTTCCAGAGCACCTATCAGAGTGCTCAAGTATGGAAAATAAAACTAATAACAATAAAATTAAAAAAAGCGGGGAAGGAGAAGCTGAGAAATCAGAAATTGACTTGTGATTTCTTTCCTCGTTTTATGTTGGTTTGTTGGTGTGTGGTGGTGGTCGTATTTTCCCTTTGGGATGGGCTGATCATTATGAAAAGAAAATAGGTGTAACCACAGCCCGCGCGCCCGGTAAAAAGCCGTCGCTAAGGGGGAAATTCTCCCCCTCCCAGGCGTCAGAACAATACCGAGCGAAAACCGGAACCCATTTCTAAGGGTTAAATTGTTGCCGAAAAAAGGTACCAACTAGTGCATCTCCACCATGTTATACCTCGACCTAGTGTGACCTTTGACCACCGACTTGTTCTGTGCCCAGGTCAGTAGTTTCTAACAAATGGCTATAGATGTGAGTATTTGACCTTTTGGGTCACTACTAAAACCTGATAACAAACGTTCAGACTGTCTCCCCACTATCTTTCATGCTAAATATTAGACCCATTAGCCCCCCCAACACTCCCACTGGAAGCGACGCGTGTGTTTAAGGCTAGGCTGTTTAGAGGCCCCTTTCCTTGTCACACAAACACCCCATTATTTTTTAAATTTCACCCCAAGACACCATGATTTTGTGAAAATTTACCAACTGTCACCCAAAGACCCTATTTTTTAGAAAGATTAAATATTCGTCAACCCAAAGACCCCATTTCGGGAAAAATTCTGTCATCGGAAAAACCTATTTTGGGGGAATTTGGCGTATCTCTCACCCAAAGGACCCCTATTTGTTTCAGTCCTCTGTCACCGAAGCCTTGGGGTTGAAGCACGAGCCCTAACACACATATCCGTTTTTCATATGTGAGGTGCCCCCCCCCCCCCTTCACCCGGTGTCAGCCCATATTCAAAGTATAACGAATTGCATAGCCGGACAGACAGGCAGATTGTTTAGTAATAAAGATATCTGAGGATTTTCGATACGAGACAATGATTAAAATTGTCTTCATCAAGCTTAATTTAAGATGCATGAGCGCAGGTTATTGAAATGCAAAATAAAATTAGAATGGAGATCTTTATTCACTTAGGACAAACTATCAAAATTAAAAATGATTTTATACCGTACAGTAATATGAGCAATAAAGTACACGACAAGGGTTTCGGATATTGATTCAGTAAATAATAATAATACCTAACACTTAACTAGTACTCTACATTTGATTAGAAGTTTCAATAAAAAATGCATCATCATAAGTCAAATCAAAATTAAACCGAGGAAAATCGTGAACTTGGGAGGCCAAAACACATGCCTAAGCCAAACCACAATGGGCGCGGCGACAACCCACATGGCCCAGGGGGCTGTCAAACAGCACGCTCAGTCCAGGTCAGGGCCCGTTTAAATCCTGCCGCACAAAATAATCCGTCACACTGATTGGTCTTGCTAAGTGTCTCTTACGCACATATACGGTACTTCGAGAGCGAGTGCGAGTATACCAGAACCATGTGTTTTGCTAATGTTTGGGGCGGAGTACTTCCCCCGACTTCGGGGGAGATTGGAGACGTTTTCCCTACAGATTCGGAGGTTCCCGGATATGGGTTGAAGAGTCAGTGTAAATTTCATTCCTTAGCTTTTTCATCACCGTGGACCCAGGAGGGTCTAGCACCCAATTCAAATTTTGACACTAGTGACTGCTCAATTAATTATTCTGTTCATATATCCTCTACCTCTACCCAGTAAAAAGCATTTCTTCTCATTTACATACTGTCTGGGATTTCCCTGATCCACTAACCTTTCCTGGTGTGTGTATGTGTATGTGTGTGGTGTGTGTGTGCAATGTGTGTGTGTGGTGCGTGCGTAGCATGCGTGTGTGTGTTTCGGTGTATGTGTTCTATGTCTTATGCCTGTCTCTGTCTCTGCCCGTCTCTCTGGCTTTCATGTTTGTAGGTGTGTGTCTCCATGTATGTGTGTGTGTAAATGTCAAATAAGTAATTAACATGATGAACAATGCATAACAGTATTTAACAATTTGCTGCACAAGGAAAAAACCATTTGATGTACTCGGGCCGTACGCAGGATTTTTTTTTTTAACGGGTTTGCGGGTCTTCGAAAAAGTGGACCTTTTTTGGAAAAATGACCTAACCCCCCTGAAATGAACCATTCACTCATCATCCAACCAAAGTGGACTTTTTCTCATATTTTCTCTTAATTTTGGGACCTTTTTTCTGCGTACGGGCCTGGTATGTACATTCGTGTACATGTGGTGTGTGCAGCGGTGGTGGAAAGTATTACCCATGGTGTAGTCTTTGATGTATTTTCCCAACATTTGAGGAAGGGCAACAACCGTCAAGGTTAAGTTAGGAATTGATTAAAGGCATTAAAGTATTCAAGAACTCATTCAAATATCAGCCCCTATGTCAATCATTGTGATTTCCAACAATATTTTCTGAAACAAATGAGTTTTTAATGGAATGGATTTTCGCATCATTTGAGGAAGGCGCCTTCAAGGGTTTAAAGCTTACAAATTACAGGGGCACTATGCAGGTTAATTAATGCAGTGTGATGGAGTATGTTTTAGAGTTTTTGGTTTTTGTTATGTTGGGTGAAATATGTATGAAGTTCATCAATGAGTTTTTTTAGCGTTATTTTGTTGGTGAAGTATATTTTTTGGAAAAAAAAATTGTGTGATTTTTTTATGGTAATGTAGTTTTTGCATCATTTGAGGAAAACACACCTTCAAATTGGAATTAAAGGTCCATGGACATGCATTAAACATACTTATAATACCACCAAAATGGTTTCATTCATTAGTATGTATTGGTATCAACGTAAAATCTGCATGAAGCAGTAGTTGAGAAAACCAGATAGTTTGATAAAAAATTGGGCATAATATCATGTGTTTTGCAAAGCTTTCAAAGGAAATTCCAAACGAAAGTGATTAACGCGCTGGAGCGATAACCCGAAGTGACGCCCCGAGTAACAAATAACGCGATACGCGTAACGCGTCATGACGTCGTCATCGTGGACCGGACGTGCGCTTGGCCCAGTTTTCTTGGGCGATACTTTGCACAGTTGACTTCTCGCGGTCAGTCCGGTGTTTGTATCATATTGCATAATTTGTTCTTGATTTGGTGCCTTAAATTAACGATAATATGTGGCTGTAGTGTCGACGGTGCACGCAGCGGCGACCGTGAACCGCAATGAAAAGGAAAAAATCAGACAGAATAGCTTTATTTTATTCAAGTTCCTCTACAAAGAAACCGACAAGGAGAGATATTTGGAGTGTGGCGGTGCGGTTTATCCCACGTGTGAGCTTTTGTTTACAACTTTGTTAAACTCTCTGACTCATTAACGGGTCAAATCCACGCCAGCATCTTCTTGATACGCGTATGCGCGAAAACAGAGAAGTCGCCCTTCCGTTTGATGGTAGATTTATCTTGAATTTACACTTTCCCGATGTTCCTTTAAATCCTGTGTTTGCGAATTATCTGAGAACTGTTGGGTACTCACGCGTTTAAGAATTAAGAATGTCTACTCACCGTGTCCATGGCCCTTTAAAGGGCATTATGCCAATTTCAAAGTTATGAGTTCATGGGATGAGGTTGTTTTAGGGCGTTTTTACTGTTTGGCGAGTTATGGATTGAGTTAATTATGATTATTTTCGTCAGAGTTATTTTGGGTGATTTGGCATGGAGTTCATCAACGAGTTATGTTTCAGAGAAAAAGGTTTTATAGAGATTATTTTTTTTTAAAATTAGGTTAAAAACGCGTGTTTTTTTGTTTTTTATGTTTTGGGGTGAGTTATAAAAGGAGCCCGTCAATGAGTTTTAAGCGTTATTTGTTAGTGAGGTAGTAATGGAGTTCATTGATGAGTAGTGTCTTATTATTTTGGTGATTTAGGAATGGAGTTATTTTTTGTTTGAGTTATAAGGTTTAATTGATGATTAAGGTTTTAGGTTTTTTATATGTTTTGGTGAGGTTTTATAAAGGAGCCCATTTAAATGATTTAATAGAGTTATTTGTTACGTGAGGTAGGGATTCATGTGATGAGTTCTGTTTGTTAAAGTCCATTTTGGGGTTATGGATGGAGTTCTCAACTGTTAGAATGTTTTATTTTTTTTTGTGAGTTGTGGCATCATTGATGCCGGTTATGTTTTGAGGGTTTTTTTTTTTGGTTTTGGTGAGTTATGATGGAGTTCACCAATTGATGATTATTTTTGTAGAGTTCTCTGTTGGTGGATTATGGATAATTCATTGATGTAGTTTATGGTTTTAGAGTTCTTGGTGGTCGCGAAAGCTGGGTGAGCCGCCTTTTACCTATTAAAAGGCCATTCCCTCCATTATTTACCTTTTACAGGGCATTCCATTAAGCAATTTACAGTTATTTCTCTCCATTTACCAATTAAAGACATTCAGGCCATTCTCAGTACCAAGTTAAGGGCTATTCCTCCATTTGCCCAAAGGGGCCATTCCATCATTACCGTAGAAAGGGCATGCAATTTTATTTAAAGTGCCCCTCCTTCATTTACCATGAATGGACATTCCCTCAATTTACTAATTATTAAAAGAAAAGGCTATTCCTCCATTTACTAAATAACCGGCCATTCCTTCAATTACCATTTAAAGGGCCATCCCCATTAAAGGGGCATTAATATGCTTTTCTGAAAATGGTTAAGATTATAATGGATTAAAGAGGCATTATTTAATTAAAAAAAATATGACATGAATGTAAGTTTTTTCTTGCACCATTTGAAGAAGGGCAAAACCCCGGGTCATGTTTGACCTCAAAACTTTTTACTACCCTCACATTTCTATTTTGTCCAAGCATTTTTATGTCATCTTGAATCTTATTTGTTCAAAAAACTGTCTGCCAACCAATTACTTGTCTTAGATGTCTCATGTATTGCGTCTCCAAAAAATCCATTCCGTTCAGCCATACACTGGGTCTTATGCAATCATGATGCTCTCGTTAAAATATGTAGTAAGCCATTTTCTGTGTTATGTAACTACCTTTGTTGTCTGCAAAGAGTTTTTGGTAACAGTTGAATTTAGATTAATTTGTAAATATTCGTGGACACCTGATATCACAAGTTTGTGATACCTTTCTCTGGAATGATATGTTTTTTCTCTGACAATAAACTCCTCTTGTTTTCCGTTTACTCTGATTAACCTATACAGGATCAGCGCTTGATGCCAGTCCTGGCCCATGCACTCACCTGCCAGTGTTAGGAATCAAGTACAAGTTGCCTTACGTATAGTAGTTGCATCAAGCTGCCACAGTTTCCAACCATCATGTGAGTACAATATATAAATGTTACTAGTCGTGTCAAGCAAATTATTCAGTATTAACAAATGGATAATTAAACAAGATCATAGGGTGGAGATGAATTCTTTCCTTTCCACCCCTTGAATCAGCCAGTGACCGAAAACAATTTCCTTGACTGGGATTGTAACTGAGGGTGTATGAGGCAATCCCACAGCCACCGTTTTGTGAAGTTTCACCTCGATAAGATCATGCCATCCCACTGAAAGCTCTTCTTAAAACTTAAAAACCTGATTTTCACTAATTTTAGCCCACCAAAGCAAAGTAATGAGGTATTTTTACCATGATCATGAAATGTCTGAGTTTGTGGTCTTAAACTTCTGAACACTTTTTTCATCTAAGGATGACATATGTTTGTTTTCGAACCTGTGCTCAAACTCTAATAACAGTCGTAAAGAAAGTACATTTGCGAATATTAGCTTTGAAAGATGTTACACCCCCCCAGTGGGATATTTTCAGACTGGAGAATGCATAGCAAGTAATAACACTCACAAAAAGATGAAATAGAACACTGAGACGACCTTCAGTTTCAAGGCTGTGTTTTCTGACCTGAGAGAGTCCATCGTCCGCTTGATGGCAGACGAGAGGGAGCAAGCTAAGTGAGAGTAGGATTCAGGATTGATTGACATGATGAAAACGGGCATGGATGTGAGTAGGAAATGGGAATGTCACATCAAATGGGAGATCAAAACGCAGTACTCTGATAGTGAGGACTATAGGGATATGATGTCTATAAAACCGATTGATCCCCCGAACCTCCCGGGGGGGATTTTTAACTTCATCAAAAAGTTTATCATGTTGGGATTCAAATAATAGGAAATCACACAAGAAGGAATTCAAAGTAAACAGTCCACTCTTTGACTGAACTGTATAATGTAATTCTTGAAAACTGTTAACACAATGCATACTTTGGTTAAATACAGTGTACTTTTACTTATTGACACAGGGTACAAAATTAAACAGTCAATTTTACATACTTTCAAAATGAATCTACGGTATCTGTTGTTCATACATGACTTGGAAAAGAGCACATTCCCAAATTGATCTTTGCACCACCATTATAAAACTCCAAACTTTTAATAATATAGAAGCAATTCTTTAGCTCAAAAATGCTAAAAAATTACTACCAGTGCTAGAGTATGTATGGTCAATAATCACAATCATCCAACTGGAATGTGATTGTAGATTCCAGAGCCATTTATTTCTCTTGCAGTTTCACTTAAAGGTATGTGACACCACTTGAAATAGTCTAATTTCAAGTTTGACCACAAATGACTTCAGCGCTTTGGCTAAACATTGTTCAAATACTCCATAAAAAGCTATGCGATATTTTGGTGGGTTGACACCCAATACTACCATTGTGTTGATATCCCCAGCTGACAGGAACGATTTCAGATGTAAAATTTCACAGGTGCATACTAATTGCTATTTCTTGCATACCTAATAGCAAGTTACATTTTCATCAGCATCTTTTAGCCCATCATTAAGTATTTTAACTAATTAGACAAAAACATTGCTTAATATTTCTTTTTTTATGATGAAAAGGTAGTCACAATAGCCTACAGGTGGGGACATTTGTGGCACTCGCATGTCCTTACTTACCTGCCTTTGGTTAATGCTTTAATATTTTAGGGATAATAAGTTTTACTTTAAAAAAATTTTTCACCAATCCACTACACGAGCATGCATTGTCAGAGTGAGAACCAAGCAGTGCCCTCACCTATGCATCACTCCAGAAGTGTGAGTGTTGAGATGCAGTGTGTCTATCACATTTATACCTATTGTGTCAAGCATTCATTTGAAATTCTACGCAAAGTACGGTGCCGCCATCATAGATTGTCTGGAGAAGCACTGATTACCCAATGCATCATGGGAAAAATCAACAGCCAGGCCTGTGTAATACAAATATTTCAAAGGAACAGGTCACTGATCATTTTAAATGCACATTTAAAAAACAGTATCTTACATATAACAGGTGGCCGAGCTATGAAAAGGGGCTTAGTTTCGAGTTACCCCGCCCTCAGTTAAACAAAACACAACCACCCTTATTTGAAGGGATAAATGTATGAGATTTAAGAAAATGTGGTTGTGGTTGAAATATTTGGTGGCAGGGACGATTTCTAGGCCAAAAAGCATTTTAGGCTGCAAATTAAGCAAAATTATTTTTTTTGTATCTTTTAAAAAGTAAAAAGTTTTTTATTTTTTTTATTTTTTTTATGGTATCCTTTTTGCTATATTGAATAGGTTTATATGTTGCCCTAAAAGGGTTCGGTAATACTCGTTGTGGTGAAGGATAAAAGGATGTTTTTAAGGAAAAAAAGGTATTTTGGGGCTTAAAATTGCTAGACCCTTTATATATTGAATAAACAGAAATCTAAATATAAATGTCAGAGATGATAGTATTGCGTATGATTAAAATTTGTTGTAAGAATGAATAAAATCTGATTTTCTAAGTTTTAGCTCAAAAATGTGATTTTTGACCCAAAAAAACACCCTGCCATCAAAGTTTTTCACCACCACCAGTCATTTTTTTTAAAATTATTTCAGTACTATCTTGCAATAGAAACTGTTGTGTTTTGGTGTACGAGGGGAGGGGGTGTCGACAATTTGCAGTCCAACCCTCCAACTAATAAGTAAAACCCTTTGCTTTTTTTCAATCACACAACTCTTTGTTGAGCTGTTTTCAGCATAATATTCACACTACTTAGGCTGTTAATTCCAATGAAGTTGGATAAGCGATGTCGACCATTGTGGTCAAAAATTGACTGGCAAGGGTAACGCTGACAGACCCCGTATTGAGAAATGCGGGATTCTGGCCTTGCTATATGGGCTGTAAATAATGAGCTGGATCTAAAACCTTCCTCTGTCTGTTGCAAACAGGGATTGCCCTTCAAGGGACCATGGCCAATCACGAATAGCCATAGATCCCCACCCCACTCACCCTCACAAATGCCCTAGGCTCTCCCCACCCCCCTACTATTTTTCTCTGTGAAAGTTTAGCTTGTTGGTTTGGAGTTATGGGTAAAAAACATGTCCCATTTGGGTCTACCATTTTTTACAGTATTCTATGGGATTTACACAAATCACAATTTTAGTGATCATATCATAAACATGGGATGAATATACCTATAAGAGGGATGGAAGCACACACAAATACACGTTAGGTGTGCCCGGCCTGCTTTTTAGGTGGAAAGACATTGACAATTCAGGAAAACAGAAATTAAGTCTCAAATTAATGCCAAAACTGCACTGGAAATAAATCAAAGAAAATAAATAAAAACATCTCGAGTTTTAAATCATTTGGTAGGATAGTTGACGACAAAAGTACAGGTTTTCGAATTCGGCAACCTTTAAAAAATTGTTCATTCTGGAATAGTAACTGGCATGCTATTTATAGCATTAATTTCTGAGAATTTCCGGTGTTTCATATAGAAATAAATGGATAAAACCGATGAGGAATAGTGTAAGCAATAAGGATACACCAAGATATGAAATCTACATGAATTATAAAAATATAGTTGAACACAATTTAGGCTTCACTACCCGAGGCAAACAGAACGTAATATTAATACAGAGTGAATAGGAAGTTTCATATCCCTATTATGTATTATCCCATGCAAACAAATTGAAATATCAGTGTGAAACTTAATCTTTTAATAAAACTTATCTAATTTATCTTTAATAAATGACAGAAGGGTCGTCATTACCTTTCATTTCTTGCACCCCACATAGAAATAAGTTTATCTCAAACTTAGAATTTAAAAAAAGTCCTTAAAAGTGCACAAAAAATAAGCAACACTACTACACAGGCGACATGTAACAATTGCACAGGCAACCATGGCTAAGACCAAAACATTTCACAGCCCAGGTTACTAGGTGCCTACAGTAGCCCATTTCAATATCTAGGCCCGCCTATACACACCACATTAGACGGCCCATTATTTTAACTTCATTGAATGGCATAACATATTCTGTTGGCTTTAAGCAATCAATACCTTTCAAAACAGTAATTATGGATGTTCACACTCGTTCTGTGCCCCAGGCCTAAGCGTGGAGGAATAAGCAAAGGGCTGATTTGTTGGCACCCCATCATGTTGTGGGTTGGAGGGCCGTAATAATGCAGATGTCTGTCTGTCGTGGATGTAGGTCTACACAGGAGGAAGACAATTAATTTAATCTATTTCATATCCACTAACGGAAAATAGTCAGTGAACTTCTGTCGTGGCATGGTGATAGAATATGATGAGGCCATGCTGTATACTTTTGACAGGTTATGAATAGTAATGAGCTCATTTGCCATAATTTTCAAGAAAAATGTCATTATCTACTTTAGCGATTAAATTGAATAGTCAATGAACTTCTAACTTGGCGTGGTGATAGAACATCGTAAGGTCATGTGCTGTATACTTTTTGGACAGGTTATGAATATTGATGAGCTAATTTACATATTTTCAGTAAAATGTGATAAGCCACCATTGTGGGGACCATTTTAATCACACACCGTGTAATTCTTGTTCATGCATGAAACAAATGTTTTGTGTATTTTTGCCTCATGGATGAATTTTTATTGAATTGAGCAGTGCAGATAGTGAAATTCAAGGTTTCTTGCAATGAACACCACTCTGATGTATTTTTACCTTAACCTATTTTGACCTGTTACCTCTTTCATAACCATAACATATTGTCTAAAGAGCTTAGTAGATTTTAGAAAAAAATACTAAAATCACATGTTGATAGCATTTGATATTATTTTGGCAATTCTATTTTGTGACTTTTTCTTGATTAAAGTGTAATTGTAATTTTGAGTCTCGTTGTAATAGTTTCCAACAATCATTTTCTCTAATTTCCTCAGCATTATAAAAGTTCTTATGTTATTGTTGGCCCCAAAAAACAGATTTGTCTCAGAAGAAATGTGAAAAAAGGCAAATGTGAAATGCATTTTTTTTATTTTGGGAAAATGCTAATGAGAAATGCAGGATTTAAAAAAAAATTATTGAAATTTTGACCCAGTTTTTTATTTTTTTGGCTGCTTTGTGGCCAAGTGAGTAAAAAACTAAAAAAATAATGCTCTAAAAAACAATTTTAAAACCAAATGCGCACGGTCTTCTGAGACAAATTTTTTTCTTGGCCTTATTTTCGATTGTTAACATCTAATTTGGTCCTCAAATTTACAACCTTACTAATATTTAGAAAAAATAAAACAAATTTCACTTTTGCAGATCCTTTTTAGATATATAAGAAATCACCCACTGATGCCACATGTTTACAAATCATAAGAGAATCAGGTTATTTTGTATTTTGAATTCCTACTTGTTTGTCATTTTCTTCATAGCTTAGAGATACCAGAGCATCAGAAATAATGGATGTCTATGAACACAAACTAACCTCACTAGCAGTAAGTTGAAAACTTTCTACAATTATAACCAACCTGTAAATGCAAGTTTGGGGAGGGGGAGAAGGGGAATGTGTATGTGTGTGTGCATATGTGCGTGTATGTGCGCGTGTTATAGAGATCAAAATAACTGCCACTTTCAAAATATGTGCATTGTTCTCGAGGCATGGCTGCTAAAGGTAATTACTAGTGTATGCCGATTACCGCCCTGTGCCGCTCTTGATGATGAAATTTACGTCCAATACGCAAGATGTCAGAATCGCTAGCGGTGACCCAGCGGCAAACCCCCAAAGAGTCAAGCGATTAAATCGATTCCTCCGCTGGGCTTGCCGCTCTTCCCAAGCGGCCAAATCGCCATGAGTGACCTGAGTTAACTTTTAGGAGCGGTGCCGCTCGATAAACGTAGTTCAAGCGATAGCGCCGCGACTATAATAGCTCAATCCTGCACGCGCGGACCACCAAGCGGCTTTCGCTGAGCGGCAAGCGGCATGACAATATGTAAGACCTTAAGTTTGCTAATGTATGTAAAGCAGGTTTTTGCTTGCTGCTGAAGCATTTTTCCAAAAGGACATACTTTACATTTTTTATGGTCAGGGAAAGGTTTGTTGCAGTTAAGGTATGTCCCCTTATTTGGCCACAGAATTTTGAGACTAAAAGATTACGTACGACCCCGAGTATAATCCCATTGTATTGGAGTAATCCCACCCCTAAGTTTTAGGAAAATTTTCAGAAAATTTTAAAGATGTTTTTATTATCCATTAAACAATGACTGCAAAATTTCTTCAACAAACCTTTTAGCCTGGAAGTCAAATGATAATTGCATTTTCCAATACCAAAACCCACTTGATTTTATTTCAATCTCAAGAAGTTGTCTATTGGAGTCTGAAAACCTTTTTAAAGTTTGTGAAAAACTTGCGTTTTAAAGTAGAACATGGTATGTTTTTAAAAATTTCAAAGATTTAGCAGAAGACACGGTTTCTGGTTCAACATTATCAAGGCGTTTTCTACTTCACTCTTTTTCCATATCTCAGTATAAAAATAAACAAAGCATCTTCGGGCAGGAGGTCATAGAGGTCACCAAAACAAATATGGCTGCCTCTATCCGGTGGCAAATTGGTTCAGTTATCGTGGACTATTTTGGTCTTTTGCTAAAAAATCACTAACGTTACACTATAGTCATTATACATGGCAATTTATATCACAAAAGATGACATCCCCTTCAGAATGAGGGTGGAAAAAACTACGTACTAACAGAAAACATCATTTTCAAAGTCTCCAAAATTCGGCGCGGTCATGAAGGGATTATGGCGAGTAGGCCAAGACATTTTCAACTCCGGCTTTGGGCAAGATTTGGGCATTATCCCACCCCCAAATTTCAAGGTATTTTCAGCTTAAAAAGGGGTTGGACTATACTCGGGTCAGTATACAATAATTTTATAATTGGGTTGCACTTCTGCTTGTTTTACTGTGTATTCTATACATGATTTGGTTTGTCCTGTTTCATGAAGGCATTTGCATGTAAAAGG